>VXBL01010301.1:510244-604994 GCA_013400195.1 Aramus guarauna
CGCTCAGGCTCATTCCACCCCCCCCATCCCCCCCCCATTGCTCCACGGTGAGGGGAATGAACCTCCTTGGGGACCGACTTTTCTCTCAGCAATCTTTCCCATTTCCACACAGCTTACCCTTGCCTTGGAAATTAGGCATCATCCTAAGGAATAAAACTGGTTAAAAACCTGTAGAGCGTACCTGGTTTCCTCAGAGAGTTGCAACTATAAAGCAAGGGGGGTGGTGACACAAAATTACGTGGGCATCCTCCTTCTGGGGACTCCTCTGCTAGCATTTGTCAGGGACCCGGTTGGAGGGATGCTGCTGCATCTGCACAAAGTGCTGCAGTGAAGCCTCAGAGTTTCTGTCAGGCTGCTGGATGAAATCACAGCTTCCTTGCTGGTATGCTCTGGCTCCTTTTCAGCGTCACACCAGCAGCCTGTCCTGCAGAGACTTGGAATCTGGAGGCTGCTTTGGTTTGTTTTTTTCTTTGAGTCAGTTGTGCTGCTGTGTCTGCAGTGCTGCTGGAGAAAAGCAAAGAAAAAAGAAGAAGAAAGACAAAAAGAAACTTAGTGCAAGCTTTTACTCTCAGTGGTGCAGGAGGATGAGTAAACAATGCGGACAGCTAAAAAGATTGTGCTAAGTGGTGCAAGAGGCTAAAAGCTTTCCAATATGCCATTCTATTGTGTTTGCTTGAGTATTGTACATAGGCACATAAAAAGGGAACCGTTCAGCCTTAAGGCCACGTTCATGAACTGAGGTGACTGTATGAAGAACTCACGAATCTGTCCTGTGCTGCCAAGAACACTTTCAATGGGAAATATGAGCTGATTTAAAAATAAAAAAATAAAATAATAATAATAATAATAAAAAAAATCTAGTCTCCAATTTATATTGTTTCTTTAAGCACAACATTAAAAAAAGAAAAGGGTGTTCAAACCCCATGCAATTCAACATCTGCACATACATCTCTGAGCCTGCAACTTTAGATGTCTCCTTTAGAATTTCCATCTGCAAGGCCAGCAAGGCCAGGATCCCCTCATTCTAGTCACAATAAAGAAATTATATTTGCTCTAAAATACCAAATTACTTGATCTAAAGGTGAGTGATCCCAACTGCATAGGCACAACTCTGTTATGGCTGGTGTGGTGGTTGCAGCTAAATGGGAAAGGGTCCAAGCCCACGAACCCTTTAAGACAACGCTCTGCCTTTGCACGGGGAACGTACTGGCAGGTGCCAAAAGTACAGCTGGAATTGAGACGTCACTAACTCTCAATGCATCTCTCTGAACACTGAGCTGGGCTGTCAATGTAATATCTGTGTTTCTCCTGAAGAAGTGATGGGTTAGACTGCTTCTCTGAGCTTCCCTGCCATATACCACCATATCAATTTACCCATTAGTCTTAATACACTGAATTATCTGTATGGCTTCTCCTGTCAGTACAATATGGGGTTGGGATTTGTCTCAAATATTTGCTGGGTAAATAAAAATAGATAAAAGTAAATTATTTTTTTTTACTTTCTGTGTAGTCACAGCTACATCTCAGGGCACAGTTTCCCTAAGCCCAGGTGCTGGAAAGGGCATGCTCGTGCTTCTCTGATCTTGCAGTCAGCTGGATCAGCCCACTGACCCAGCTGAAAAACAATCTGCTATTTTTCTAGGGCAAGTTTTCCACCGGATCGGCTTGCTGACCTGTTTGGTGGCATAGTCACGAGTACTGTACCAACACAAGGGAGCAGGGGGACGTGCATCTGCAAGACGAAGGGCAGCACCATCCATTTTGATTTCAGTCTGCATGTCAGTCTCTTGAGTCTCACCACGAAGGCAAAGTTTACCAGACACTTGCTGAACAACTCAGGTGCTGGCTAAGCACAGCTGTACTGTGCTTGAATCTGCATTTATCATCAGCAGACCTACACCACCTTCACTTCAGAGGATATACTCCAAACTTATACTTGTCTGAGGGGTAACTCAGGCAATCTCTGTGCAAGGAGCAGCTTATATGAAGGAAGAAGATATAGATCACCGCCAGTGCAACGTTGCTGAAAACGCGTAGTCACTGTTTAATTTGACTTCTCAGTTTTGGCAAGCTCTTGGAAATTCTCCAGAGGTAGAAGTCCTTCCTATTCTTATACCAAGAGAAAGCTGCTTCTCAATTTCAAGGAGACAAAACCTGGCACAGGAGGCTATGAAATACTATAGTGGAATTTTCTGTCTGACACAGAAACCTAAAACAATTACTGCAGCAGTGCTGTAGTATCTCCATGTCATCAGATGACCAGGAAAACTGTTTGTACATCTGCCTGGGCATTTTCAAAAATTTTGATGTCTCTTTAAAGTTTTGCTTGGAAGTTGGACATTTGTAATAGGCAGATGAGGCTTGAGGTTTGTCTCATCTAAATTGTCTCCCGTGTAAATTAGGCATGCAGTCTAAAACAAAATTCTTAGATGGTCAGTAGTGCGAGACAGGAACCTCCAGAAGGCAAATCAGTCCATCCTAACACAGATATGCTGCGTAAGTGGGGTGAAGGGGCTGAAAATGCCCCTCTCCCCCTCCCTCCCCTGATGACAGAAGCAGCCAGAGCAACTGCCTTAAACTGAAGAAGGAAAGAAACTCCCCTGGGCTCACTGAAGGACTGCTATGAACCAAAGAAAACACAGATTCATGAGGATGAGTGGGCCGTGAGGGTAACCTGGCTATGTGCAGGTCTGTCAGAAACTTGTGCAAGCCTATTTTCTTCTAACTTCTTGAGCTGTTGTTTGCCTGTGGAACGGGAAACCAGAGCATCCATAGGGTTGGAGGTCTGGTACAGGGTGTACTTAGGCCACCGGGAAGTCCCAGGGCCCATGGAGTTGTACCGGGCTGGGAAGGGGCATCTCCGCTCTCAGGTAGGTGACTGTTGTGGGCAGAGGAACCACATGCTGAGCAGGAGTGCAGAGAACCAAAGCCAGGGTAAAGTTTAGGTCCTGCTCACACTGAGGGTGTGCCCGGCATCCTGGGTGACAAGCACCATTGCCTGATGAAGGTCCAGCACCTTAAAGTCTGGAAACGCTCTTCTGGCAGAGAGTGAGAGCGTCAGGCTTTCAAGCCTACATGCATGTTGTACAAAGTCGGTTTGTCACTTGCTGGCCCCAGTCCAGGTAAAGCATAAATCCTACCATGAGTACAATTTTAAACAGACACTTCTGTTCAGACCAGATTGCAAGTATGTGTAATTTGGGAACAGAAAAGCCTAAAGGCTGCACGCGCTCTGCGCAGAAACGGCACCGCTTCCACGGCCCGCTTGTGCCACAGCTAACAGCAACGGGGTGATGGAAATGGTTTCTCCAGGCAGGGCAGGTTTGTTGCTATGCTATTTCCGAGCCCTCTGCTTACTCCTGTTGCTGGAAATGACTTGTGTTTGTTTCTAAATCTGTCTCTATTGATTAGCACTTAGTAAGTGGCTGCCTGGCTTAATATAATGATGATAGCTCTTGCTCCTTTTGTTATTCCTGGTGCGCAGAAGACTGTTCTTTCTTTTTTTTTTTTAGTTGCAGGATGTTCTCATTAGCTCAGCCTAGCACTGTGCATACTTCACAGCCCAGGGTATTCGGGGTTTTCTTTTGAAGTATTTTACATTGGCAACAAATAGAAAACAAAGTGCATATTACTCACTTTGAATGAAGCTATGACTATCTATCAAAACATTAATGAGGTATAAAATATCACATTGTTCATCAGTTTTTATGCACTGGGTATTTTGTTGGCTATCTTTATTATAGAAAATGTTTGGTTTTCCCACAAGTATATTAATTACACTTACACATAGTTTTGTAAGTCTATGCTTTGACTGAAAAACAAATTTGATCTTTTATCAGAGGAGTCCATTAATATTTGCCTTTAAACGCATTCATTGCATATATCACATTATACAATCACTATTACCTGCCAAGCTGCTGGATTCTTTCTCTACTGATTTCCTGACTGTGGCTTTACATTTGTTGTGATTATACCTCTGCGTAACTTTTATTTAGCTCATGCACTCCAGCTCCTTTTTCTGAGGAAAACTTGGTATCAGATATCAATTATTGGTTACAGAAATTGATTCAGCCATTTTCTTCAGCACTTTCTACTGATTTTCATCCTGGTAAGAGAATTAGTTGAAAATACAAGTAAAATTATACGTAGTTACACAAGCAGTCAAAAGTAATTCTCATCAATGTTTGTTGTGTATGTTCAGTCAGATGCTCTGCGAGACGGTAACAATAGCCCCAGTGTAGTTCAGTGGAAAGGGAGCGTATGGACTGTTATTGTATGCGGCGTGTCCAGTCATGTGATATTCACCTCCTAACCCTTTCCACGACAGCCCTCTAATGTCTGCATCACCACAGATCGGTATAAATTACGGTTCTCCAGGGGGTGTTGGGAGAAGAGGATCAAAGAGACAGTTTAGGTTCCTGTTGAGGTTTCTTGGGGAGCTCATCCACCTGCCTTTCCCAGGAGTGCTGCTGTACCATTCGCCTCTGCCTCCAAACGCTGCAGCAGTGCCCGCTGCAGGTCTCTCCGCCACAAGCCACTGTCTGAGCCATACTGCCAAGGGGAAAATAGAAGTTTCCAGGTAACCACCACTGTGGTCTTTTTCAAACTGGCAGAGCTGTGGTGCAGTAGTCCCAAGCTCCTGATGGGGACACAGATAGACTCATTTCCCCGTCCAGCAGTTCTGCAGTTATTCTCCATTTTGGGACCCAGGAACATCAGTTTATGGTCCGAGCCTGGATCTCAAAGAGGTTGCAAAGACCTGTTTCAGGTGCAGCATGGAGCCATCCCATCAGGTTGCCGCTCGAAGGTGTCTGATGACAACATCATGAATTTTAGGAGCCATCTTTGAGTCTCTGGCTCTCCCTACACAGTTCTGGTGTGTCCTGAAATCAACTCAGCTATCTCTCAGCTATTCATGACCAGCAGGAAATGAAGGCTGATCATTCACCTTCATGTCTCCTCTGAGAAAAGTACTTTAAACTGGTGCTGGCACTGGGCAACTGAGTGGAGTAGGCCAGCAGATTATAACAGTACTCCATCCTCTCCCATCGTACAACGGGGCTGCCATTTGAAAACTTATAAGAAGCTACTGCTTCAGGTAGCTGGGACTCGTGTCCAAGTCACTGTGACTATAGACAGAATTGACATAAACACTGTGGAGACAGAGGGAAGACCCTTGCATCTGGAATAATGTCTTTACAGTGCATAAGCGAGGTCAGTTTTGCTTACGCTGGTGCTGACTTACCAGGTCAGTTCTTGAATACTTGTTTTTCACAAGGCAATACAGGAGACCAGAGGCTTTCCTCTGTGGCATGCACTCTGCATACCAGCTGCTTTAACACGTCCTACTCATACTGAACACACTCAGGAAATCATGCTCTGACACTTTGGATGTCACAAGAAGTGTCACCTCAGTAGCACTAATGCTGTCCCTGCCAGTGACAGCAATGCTAGTCCCTTTAAGAAAGCTAGACGTCTGCTTCTCTAAGAGATGGATGGGAAAGATTACAAAAATTAGAAGATAACACTAACGTAGACAGCTGATGCTGATTTAGCTGCATCATACAATTTTTAGTCATCCTTCAAAGGATGCTAATCTTTATCTTGGCAGGCTGATAAATAAAACCACAATCACAGGATACACAAATGACTCATCCCGGAGGACTCCGCTTCTTCAGCATCAGTGTGACGTTCCACCTAAAACACATAACTTAGAACGTCATTTAAGAGTCAAGAAAGGCTGCGGGTGACATCCTCAGCTGTATGCTCCACTGCTCTCACAACAGCCTCCCTCCCGACCCTGTGTACGGTGTAACAGCTCCTATATTCTGCTCGTAGGACTGTAGGAGAAACACAGCGCAACTCAGTCACAGATGGAGGCTGTCATTTTGATTAAATGGCCAGAATTAAATCGTGCATGTACATTCAGGGAGATATCAATTTTGAAAGGAGATGCTAAGAAAGTTCCCTTCCTTAACTTCACCCTGACCTGAAATAAAAACAAACAGCAACCCACATCCCTAATCTTAATGTTTAAGCACTTTCCAATGAAAGACATTTTTGTCTCATTTCTCTCTGGTTTTGGTTGCTGCTTTTCATTACTAAAATGGAATGAATTATTACTAAAACGGGAGTCTTGTGATTATAGTTGCAGGCTACAAGTCAGGAGATCTATGTTCAGATTTTCAAAATTTTCCTCAATAGCTTTGATCTCTGTTTGCCCTAGGAAAGAGTGTGTGATGTGCTTCCTTAGCTTACAGGATCGTAAGAACTTTTAAGATGTGAAAAAGTGCTTTCAAGGTCTCTGCCCACAATGTCAAGTCTTTATGTGGCAAGGCCCTTGATTTCACAAGCAAAGTTTTCACAAGCAAACCACTTTGGTCTGAAAAGGCAGGCCTATAACACAGAAATGAAAGGCAAAATCATGTATATTAGTGATCCAAGAAAAAGAGAAAGCCTGTTGTTCTTTGACTGCGGCACAGATATTCCTGGGGAGTTAGTCGGTGGAAACATCATCAATGATTCTACGACCAAAATTGATGTCAGAGGTGATGAAAACAGGCCACGCTGTGATCAATGCTGGGGAAACGTAGTTTATATACAGGACCTGTCCAGAAGCCCTTTGGAGTCAGCATGGTGTAACACCATTGCCTGTTATTAATCTGATCAGTCAAGCCAAGACCCGCCACATATTTGGAGATACACATTTCCCCTGGGAACACGGCATCAGGTACTCTTCCCTGGACATTACCTGTCCTTCACGCCTAGAAGAAGGCTGAATTGGGGCTAGTGCTCTAACTTCACTACATGCCCTTGCCCTCCAAGGTCTCACAGACCGACAAAGACACGTAGACCATCATGCAGGATCCCCTCTTGTCCATCCCTGCCTGGTCCCCTGCTGCATGTGCGGTGAGTCTGCGCTGGCATCAAACAGCAGTTTCACCTAAAAGGTGGGTCTGGTGCATAAACCATAGCTACAGCTGATGTGAAGTAAAAAGTCACTGCGCACTGTCCTACACAAACCAAACACTTAAAATTAGGGACCCAACAATCTGGGGGTTTTCCTGCTTTCTGTAGTATCCCTTCATTGTTGGTCAAATTGTTCTTTGAATAGATCTTTGAATCGTTCTTCCAATAGAGCTGCAAAAGGTCAGGAGCACATTTGGTACAAAAAGTGCTGGATTCAAAGTCTGGTGACGGGATCAAATTTGGGGTAATTAGGTCTAGTTACATCTCCAGCAGAAAATTTGACTAAATGAATGCTCTGTATGCATCTAAATCACTGTGACTGCTCATCTTGCAAGCGAGCTTGGGATAAGCATTCAGTAGCATACCGGTTGACACATGGCTTGCCTAGGAGATGCCATTTTCAGGTCATGGCCATGTAAACACGAAAATGCCAGTTCCCAAATATATTACAGACTGAGCTTTTCCGTAATAATGTGACATGGAAACACCAAGTAGTTTTACTCATGCAGTCCTGTCAATCTGTTAACATTTACACCGTGGTACTGCCTAAAGGCTAGCCCATTCAGGGTCCTGTTGTGCCAAGTGTGGTACAAATAAACGACGTCCTTCCTTAAAGCAGGTTGCAATGTTTGGAGGCAGGGGACATCTTGCTGCATTCATTGCGGAATTACATGCTCCGTCTGACAACGTTCACCACTTTGCGGGAAGTTTGCAAGGAGAGAAACAAACACAGTCATCTAAAGCGGAAAGGGCTGCTGCTTATAAAAGCATCGCCAGGCAGAAAGGAGACAGCCCTGAGAGTGAATTCTGGCTGCCTCGAGCTGTTGGGAACTTCTGAGAGGGCAGGCCGTGGCAGGAAATAAAAACGCACTTTGAATAAATCACTTGATGCTCTGATTAAGAGGCATGGGACTGTGTATCATGTGATAGTTAAAGCCGTAAGCTCCAGCCTTGAAGATATTATTTGGTACCATGAGCGGTCTGAATGGGCAGATGGTATTCATGAGCAGGATTACTATTTCTAGCAAAACAGGTCAAACCAAGTCACTTAGAAAGGGAATTAAAATGTAAAGATCGTTATCTCTGAAGGTGTATGACTTTTTAAAGAGAGCTAATGAATCGGGCTTATTATAATTGCATCATTTTATACAACAAAATCTTTCTCTGTAATAGAGAAAAGCTTTGCCTTTGTTTCCTTTCTGTCAGCTAACTACACACACATTTTCCAGCATGAAATTTGCCTCCAGATGGGAATGGATCCTCTGGCTGGTACTGACCATAAGTATTCATTTTCCCAAACTACCCAATAAGACCACAGGCTGAGTGACATCGTGTCGTGAGTAAAAGCAAACGCTACAAATGAAGCATGGGTCACTTACAGCAACGCCTGCCTTTCCGAGCAGTACCCAGCCCCGCTCTCCCATGGCATTTCTGTAGGAGGGTCCTTGACGGGTGGCTGACAGCTCTGAGCCAGCGTTAGAGCAGATTGCTCAGGCAGCTCAAGGTCGAGACGCTGCCCCGCAAAGGTACGGAATCGTTAACATCAACCCTGCGGCAGAGGTGCAAGACTGGCACAGGGCTCATGTTACGTCTTCTGGCAAGAAGGGGACAACTTTGCTACCTCTGGTTGTTGGCTGGTCTGGAGCAGAGAGTAGGAAGAGCCACTTTTGCAAACACAGGTTCCAGCAGCTCCTCAAAAAGCCCTGATCCCCCCACACTGAGAATGGGGAAGTGAGGGAGATCCCAGGGTAACAGCAAGAGCCAGGCAGCTGCTTACAGGGGCAGGATGACAGGTAAGTGCAAAGTCCCGGCAAAGGACTGGAAGGTGTTTTGGAAAGGGCCTCAGGGAAGGAGGCATCCCTCTGCCTTTTCTACTCGAGCATCAGCCTTCAGGGACCATTTCCCACAAACCCATCCCCAGCATTTTTCTTTGCCATAAGACCCCCTTCCAAACCCCAGCACATTAGCAGAGTATTAGCAGGAAAAACACTATCTTGGTTGATTTTAATGGACATCAAACACAGTGGGAATTCCAAGTGCTCTGCTTTGTTTTCCTGGGTGCATGAGACCTTGCTCTGCTCCCCGCGTGTGGCTCAGTGCCTCTTCAGCCCCGGGGCAGCCTCCAAATCTCCTTGGCACCAGAATCAGGCTCTGGAGGCAAGGCTGTGAGGTCTCGCCAGAGCCCATGTCTTGCCCCAGAAGCCAGCAGACAGGCGATGAGCAGCGGCCGACGCCAGCCCGCAGTGCCGGGGCTGAGGGGCAGAGCTGGCCCCGCAGCTCGCAGGTGCCGTCCCCCGTCTCCCAGCGCTGCTCTGGCGAGCTGGGCCAGCTCCGGCTGTTGAAGGAGGCAGGCAGCTCCCTCGCCTCGGGCAGGGGAGGAAGCAGCAGGCAACAGACTCACAAGCTGGAGCAGAAAGAGGCCACCGGCCTGGGACAGCTCTGCTCGCTTGCGAGAAACAGAGTGGCTCTTCTCAGCTCCTCCTGTGCCGCTTGTGCATCAGCTGTCCTAGGAGCGTGAGGACGTCGTGCCTGGAGGTGCCACTGAGCCCGGAAAGGCTTGGGCAAGAAAACAGAGAGCACCTTGCTCCAGTGGCTGTTGGAGGCACGGCATGGAAAAGCCGTGGAGCTGCAGGAGAGCAGAGGTAGGGTAAAAGGAAGAGGTGAACGCTTAAGGGAGTTGTCACAGAATTAATTACTGCTCAAAGAAGATGCTGCTCATCAGGCAGCTCCTGTGTATGTTGTGATTTCAGCTGGGCCTTCAGAGACAGTGTCTGCAGCAGGGGACAAAATCACCCTTGTTAGAGGGTGGGCAGTGCTGTCCCTGTACAGGGCATGGGCTGGTTAAGCATCACCAAGGCGACTCGGATTGCCTTGGGTCGTTTGTGTGGTGGGCACTGCACAAACTCACAGTAAGCCAATCTTTGCTCCAAGGGGCTTATGCTGCAGATAGGTCCACTGGTAAAAAGTAGAAGGAGAGAGGAGACAACAGACCATCGCAATTTTATCTGGGGGACGAAAGAAAGTACAGTGGGAAACAAAGGTTGAAGGTGGTAAACCATGGATGAAGGACAAGTGGAAGAACAGGCAGTGAAGATGGCTGGAAGTGAAAGGACTGGGAAGAAGGGCTGGCAAAGAGTTTGGCTTGATAGCTGATCTGCAGAGGAGGTAACCAGGGACACAGTACAGTCCAAGCACAATGTCAGCTGGTTTTGCCTCCCCCCGTTTTGCTTAAATGAACTCCCTGCATCAGCCAGCTATGCCCCTGGTGCCAGAGAGGCAGGGGCTGGGATGTGCAGAGCAGATGTTGTGCAGCATGACCCTGAAGAGAAAGGTTGCGTTAGATCAGTATCACACCAATTTCTGTGCCGGAACATGCAAACAAACAACTACGTGTGTTAGCTGATTGCTATATATAAAAGATACTACCTTGGTCCCAAAGTGGAGGTATAACTCATTCCACTGTGATACTTCTATTCCAAGCCTCAGACTCTTCTGCAACTAATCAAAACATGCTTTATGTTTCTTCTACCCATGCCGACATATGAATTTAATATGTGTAATTTTAACACCGATGAGAGGTACAAAACTGAGCCGTGCATTTAACCACAAGAGGCATACAGCTTAGTGCGGCTGGTGCAGCGGCAGGGGCCACGGCGCACGGGGGCGGAGGGGCTGCCACCGTTTGCCTCTCACGGGCGCCCGGTGCTTCACTGTGCTCAGTCTTTCAGCAAAGGTGGCAATTCCCTCTGCAGTGAGCATTGGCCAGTGGCTGCTCTTTTTTAAGTTTCAGCTAAAGGACATGTATTGATTCTTTGTCTATTGTGTCTTCTCTTTTTTTTTTTTTTTTTTGTATAGGCTGAAAAGCAAGGTATGGAAAGCAAGAACTAGCCAAAGGAAATCAGTGCCATTCCTTTTTGGTTCACGGAAACCCGAAAGGTTGCCACATTGTCATCAAATATGCAAAGAACTGAATCTAAGCAGCCTCATTTGAAGTTGTAAACAGGATTTAAATGCTGCATTGGACTTGTGACTTCTTTTTTGACTGCTGCTATCCATAACTCATGATTTGTTGCATGTGACTGGTCAGTTATATCATATGCGTTATTTCAGCTATGCAGCTGCCTGCTAGTGAGTATATCTAAAACTGGTCTATGAAAACAAGTTTCCTGAAATATGAGTAAAAAGAAACCCCTTTTGCAAATGTTGGTAGAAAATAAACAGAAGTAGGGTAACTCTGAGCAAAGGTGTCTCTTGGCTTGGTGAAAAATTTTGAAATAGTTTATTTCCTTTTTCATTCACGTCCTGTCAAGCTATGCCAATTCACCCAGGGAGAGAGTAGGCACAAGAGACGCAAAGGTTATGTCTGATACAGATAAACTTCTCTTTTATCGCATTATGTGGTCAGTTTCTGAGCTGTAATTTGAACCTTGGATCAAGTAAATGTAACAAAGACACAAAGCATTAGTCAGACTTCAGTAGGCACAGGTCCTGAGATTCAGTTTCCAAACTTTCCAGTTTGTGGTGAGCATCAGATATCATAAGCCTTACATCTATTCTTTTAAAAGGATTCAGTTGTCTGAAGGGAACATAAGAATGCCAGTGACCAATTACAGTATGCAAGTAAGTAGGTTTGCTTGCTCTTTTTTGCTTCCTTCCTCCATTTACCACGTTTTATTGTAAATTCTAGCAGATTGTCACTTCACAAGCGCCTTTATTTGACAGCCCCCAGCCAAGGAGCAGCACACGATGGTTTGGCCCCAGCCTTTCAGGATGATAAAGAGTAGTTTGGGCTTTGCAGACTATATGCTCATTACACGGGTGCACCTTCATTTAGACTGAGGTGTCATCACCACATCTTAATGCTGGAGTGATCCAGAGAGGCCTCAGTGTAAGTACGCACCAGGCTCCATTCAGCAAGATGGCCAACATGCAAATGAAAGATAAATAAATGACAAACTGCTACAGCTTCAGCTTGCAGAGTCTCAGGTAACTCTTGGAAGGTGCTCAGTACTTTCCACTTCAGTTAATTTCCACGGAAGGCGAGAGATTTCAGCACGGCCAGAGTTGCCCCGGGGCTTTGTAACACTGAGCCCTGGGGAACGAGAGGAGCAGGAGCTGCAGAGCCCCGGCACCGCGGGAGCTTTGCCTGTGTGGCAGCTACACTCGGGGCAAACACGGCTCTGGCCCGGACTCCCACAGCCCGTTGGTTTTCTATGGCAGGTAAATGCCGGGCACTCCAGCCTCTGAAGCATTACCGAATAAAACAAAGGCCATCTCTGTCTTGTTTAAGGACTAAATTCTCATTTTTAAGCCTAACCGTCCTGAGAAAAACCCTCCTGTCCTCCATCTCCACAGTGCTGGCAGTGTGTTAGCCTATAGACTACTTATGGTATAGATATCACTATCACGGCAAAGGTGACGAGTTTTCCGGCATCTACTGTACACACAAAAGGAGAAACTTCTACTTAATATCTCTGCTTTTAATATCCATACTAATTTATGCTAGCTCGTTCCTTGAGAAGAGGTGCATTTATCAAAGCTGCTATATTTATTTTAGTGAATATTTACTGTTCATAGCAGCTGTGTACATGACAGCCTAACAGCCCAAACAGAGCGCGAGAGGCAGCAAAAATAATTCTCCAGGCTGTGCTGCCTTGCCCCAGCTGAACCCACATCCTCCTTTAGTCACTCCGATACTCAGTAGCTTTCTAACTCTGAGAAGCTTAAAGGTTAAGCTTAAGGTTAGGCTTAAAGTGAATTGTTCCCTGCCCTGCCTCTCCGATGCAAGGGCAGGGAACAAAGTGGGCATTAATGTGCAGCCACCAGCACTTAGGCAGTGGCCATAAGCAAAGCAGTCGTCTTCTTCAGAGGTGAGGCTGAAACGGAGATAATGACTGAACGCCATAGGGCCACATCCCGGTGCAAACCAGTTCTCTTCTTTGCCTGTGCTCCGTACGATTTAGTATTTGCATAACAAAAGTGTCCAGTCAACACAACAACGTGCAGGGACCTGGATGTTCCTGAGTCAAGGACTCTCTGGCAGAAGTTATTGCTCTCACCCCAAGTGTGGGCAGGCAAAGATGAAATCAAACCTACCATGACCAGAGAGAATTTTGTCCTTTTAGAACACTGTTTTTTGGAAGGAATCATTCCAAGCGATACTCCCCTGACTGTATTATTAGTGCAGCGAGTCAGGAAGCCTTGCACACCACTTGTGATCCTCTGCCCACTTCTTCTTGGGAGAGGTCCGTGTACGCATGTGGATATCGCACATCATTTTACAAATTGCTCTAGCTGTACTCTTAGGGAAATATATCATTAACAGTTTTACCAGTCTTGTTATTGACTTGGTTAAACATTAACAGAGTCATCCTTTTTACAAAGTCCTCACAAAGTTCATAAAGTATATGTAAGCACAAGGGGCAACTTTCTTCCCCTCGGCACACCAGGCTCTGATCTTCAAGGATGCAGGTGATCAGTTGCAGACTCCTGAAATGTTGTTCCATCTGCACATGTGAACTAGAAATCTTTAACTCTTTGCTTTATGCAAAACTTCAAGAGCCCTTGGGCAACTCTTTTGTGCCCCTGCATAAACTCTCAGTGAGGAATGAGGGGCTTTGGGTATTATTTTTATGAACTATGTTTGCGCTTCTCCAGCTTCCTGTGTGCTGCTGGACAGGGGAGAGGTGGGAAAATAGTTAATCGCTAGCCTTGATGGTGGAAAGTGAATTGTGGCCAAAGAGTACCCAGGGCAGGCTGGTATGAAATGATCTGTCAAGAGCTGAATGGACTGTTTTCCT
Source organism: Aramus guarauna (assembly GCA_013400195.1). Classification (NCBI taxonomy): domain Eukaryota; kingdom Metazoa; phylum Chordata; class Aves; order Gruiformes; family Aramidae; genus Aramus; species Aramus guarauna. Next base: position 524,014 of record VXBL01010301.1, read on the forward strand.
GAAGGAAAAGACCATGGTGGACATAACAGAAGGTCCGATAACTGAAGAATCATTTCAGGAATTAAAATTTTGAAAGGACATAGCATCGTAGGCAAAGATGCATAAGAAGAGGCACGTAGAAGGAGAAGAAGCAGCAAGGTGTTTCCTGGAAAAAGCAAAGCCTGTTGCATGGCCACTCCTGCATCTGTAGGCATAATCTGAATTTTGACTCAGCCCTGTAATCAAAGGACACTGCCAACTATGTCCAGTGAGCTAACAAATGCTGGCTTGTTTTGAAGAGAGAGTCGCATCACTACAATTATTTCTGATAGCACTTCTTGCCTGGAAGGTATATGCCTTAAAAAACAGACTCCTTGGCATGTCCATGGAAATGAGTAAGAGCTTGACTCACAGACCTTGTTTTGAGGGATCTGTTGGACCCATCCCATTTGGAATCTACATTGTCTCTTGCTTTAGGGTATATCTGAGGAGACTGTAAAAAAGGCTGAGATCTTGAGAAGGAACTGTGACAACTTTTCCCTGAGGAAGAACCTATCATATGCCTTCAAATCTCATTATCATCCAGTTTCACTCCCCAAGTCTTCAAAGAATATTTTTCTGTATTGTGTGGCAATGTGAAAGGCTCATCAATTAACCACCCAAGGGATGAGAAAAATGAAACTTTGGGTGAAGCTACATGCCTTATGGCTTTGGCACGAGCTGATCTCAGAACCATCATAAGGGAATGGCATCTTCTTCCCTGCCCCAATTTTCTCTTCCTTCCTCGTCTTCTGCGCCTGTGTTGCCAAGCCACCAGGCTGCCCCATCTCCCTGGCCAGTCACAGAATCACAGAGCAGGAGGAGCTGGAAGGGACCTCTGGAGATCATCTAGTCCAACCTCTCTGCTAAAACAGGATCACTTCGAGCATGTTGCACAGGATCATGTCCAGGTGGATTTTGAATATCTCCAGAGAAGGAAACTGCACAACCTCCCTGGGCAGCCTGTGCCAGAGCTCGGTCACCCGCACAGTGAAGAAGTTTTTCCTCATATTGAGATGGAACTTCCTGTGTTCCAGTTTGTGCCCGTTGCCCCTTGTCCTNCAGGACTCCCAGGTTGTTCTCTACAGAGCATTCCCATAAGTAGCAGTGGGAAGAAGGGAGAGCTGGAGACTGGGCAGTGGGAAGGACGCAGAGAGGAAGGAAGACCTGTCCTTTTGCTGGCAGGGAGGTGTTGTAACAGCTTAGTCACAAAAGCAGTTTTGGGTGCTTAGAAATGTACAAACACATTGGTAAATGTACGAAATAAATAGTTGGGGTCATGGGGAAATCACTTCTCTCTCTAGCTGCCATCAGCTGCCACACTCCAAAGTAGCATACAAGTTGTGAGAGAAGTTTGACTTTCAAACTGCGGACTTTGTTTCAAGCCCAAGGTGATAAACCTCCATAAAATGACTTATAATTTGGAAACTGAAATCATGCCTTCAAGAGAGGAGGATGTTCTACCACCAAAAGACTGTACCACACGTCCTTCCTGGTCCCAGCTCTGCTCTGACACGCCGCCAGTAGCAGCTGGATCCCCACGACTCCAGGGGTGCTGTCCCTGCTTTGCGAGGTGTGCACCAGCCGCTCTGAGACGTGGTGAAAAATGCCAAGAAAGACTCTCCTTGCTTAAACATAACATATATTGAAGCCATATTTACAACTTGCTCAGGAAAAAAAAAAAGTGTGAGGTTTCGCAGGTAGTAAAGAGGAAATGCAATTAAAAATGCAGCCAAAACCCAGAGAGAAAGCAGGTGCCTTTTTCATACAGTATGTCTTCCCAGCCATAAACCAGACAAGGCATCTGTCATTCAGAACAGAATAAAGAAAGTTGGAGATAAAAACCAAACCATACCAAAAAACCCTCACAAAGATCCATTTTACATTGAGAAAATGCAGGCAATAAAGTCATGACTCACCCTTAACAAGTTCATCTGCTGTTTTGTGACTTATGCATTAAATTATATAATTCACGAATGTCCTAGTCTTTAGGATTTTACTAAAAGCTATTCGCTGAATTAGAGTCAGAGACAGCAAAATGAAGTGAAAAAGCAGGGCATTTTAGAGAAAGGGAAGCAATCGGCACTAATGGATTTATTGTGCAAAAGCCTACGTGCTTGAAAAACCATGCACGTACACACACATCTGGCTGCTTCAGCTGGTGGTAGTCATGAATATAGCTTGCTGATGCCAAACAAAAATCCATATCAATACAATCATTTATTTATTCATTTTTCTAATGTAGATCTCAAGGTATTAACCACAACTGTAGCAACAACAGAAAACAAACAGCTAGGTTTTCCAAGAGAAAGTTAAATTTGAACAAATGTTAATCAAAGTCCACGGTGAACAACTTAGCTAATAGATTGGCAGGGCTTACCTACTGAGTCGCAGAGGCACCGCTCCAACATTTGCAATGACAACAGCTGGGATATCCCTTCCAAAAGAAAGGAAAAACTCTTTCCCTTTCTGATCCACAACTCCAGCCCCTGCATATAGGTCAGAAGTGTGCGTACCTTTGTTACTGCATATACTCAGCACATTGTCATACCAACAGCATATTTAAAGAAAATATAACCTTAAAGTTAGACACACAGAAGTGCCAAATCTTTATCAAAAAGAAAAGTTTTGAGGAGGGTACAGGTGGTTAGTGGGTAGAAATCATCAGGTAGACTCACCTTAGGTAAATAAGTTAAATCTCTGCCCAGCAGTACAGACAAGCCCAACATTTGCTTGGTGCCTGCAAGGAAAAAGAACAATTAAGCTGAACTCTGGATGCAGGTACTTGGCTGTTGGGATGCAATGCCAGAGCTCAGAATTATTGATATCCCCTTCACTCTGTTCATTAGCACCTGGTACTTCTCCTGCTGTAAGGCCGTCCTTTCAGCCACGCCAATTCCGATGGGTTCATCACTAGTTTCATAATATTAGATTATCTTTCATAAAAGCCCAGCTCTTGCATTTCTGTGGTGAACAAAGAAACTCCACTTCCCCTTTAAAATTACTCACATCCTCAGAGTTGCAGATCAAAGCACAGAAAACGAAAGTGCTAAAGTCTCAGAAGACAGAAGGCTAAAGAATAAATTACTATTTTGTGTTTTCAGAAACATTATGAATGCTAAAGAAAATGTCATTATTTTCTATAGGGAGGCCGATTCATGGCTTGTGGAGCCCTGGTATGATAAGCCGAAGTTTACGTAGCCTTCCTCCCCCAGCAGTAAACGGGAGCTAAATAGTTCTCTCTATTCTGAGGCCGATTAACATCACGCACAATACAGCAGGACTTCTCCACCAGAAACATAGCTGACGACGCACGTCCATTTTCTAAAAAATGAGAATATACCATAAATATACATTTCCTTAAAAATTCCACATTACTGAAGAAATTAGGTTAATTTACACTCCAAACAGTTAAACGTTGCCTGCTTTAAAAATCTGCAGGGTTTCCATTTTTTGTTTGGATTTTTTTTCCCCCCTATTTGCCAGCACTGCTTGGCAGAGGCTATCAGGCAAAGGCTTTCAGAAGATTTCAAACTCTGGTTAGTGATTCTTAAACATAACACTCTATCTTTAAGAATTGCATTGTTTAAAAACAAAACAAACCAAACCAAAATGAAACAACAAAACCCCAACAACCCCCCCCACCCCCCACAAAAAAACCCCAACCAAAACCACAACTGCAGGGGGGAAACTCTTGGAAAAAACAAGTATATTTTGCAAATTAATGTTGAGGAATGATCCCGAATAACAGGTTTTCAAAGTAATGATTTCCAACTAATTTTAGAAATTCCTTACAGATTCCACTGTTATTCCCTGATTAACTATGATCACACCATGAATAAACCAGGGAACGTTACAGAAAAAATGAGTAATAGACTGTCAACTTTAATGGGAAAATTGTGTTTTCAGTGGTTTCTTTGTAAGGAAACGGATTAGAAACCTGTTTTGAAAGGACAAGCGAGATCATTTTACACATTTCTTTTTCTTCTAACTAGAGGAGCTGTGTGGAGGCACGTCTTGCAAGCGTGCAGCGTCTGGCTCTGATAACAACTCTGGGCACCCACAGAATCTGACACTTTCAGATCAGCATGGTACATTTAACACAACAGGATGCAGCAAACGAAAAGCAGGATATATTCATTTCAGCGCAGAGCGGGGAGGTTGAGATGAGTTAAATGAAGCTACGATTCTATCCACGGTGCATTTTAATTCCGCGCTATGCTTTGAATATAAAAGAAGAGCTAGCTCACCCAACGTTTCTATAACAGTCTTCCTCATTAAGAATTTATTAACAATGTCATTGACACTGAAGTCACAAGGAGGAGAGGGGAACACCCCGCCGCAGACCTCCCAGTCCATTTAAATTTAGCAATTAGCTGGGCAATCTGCTCAGACACTCACAACAGCTGTTGCCTTCTTGGGGTTTCAGTCATCAGCTCTGGAAACAAGCACACACTGAAACATATTAAAAGAAGGAACAAGGTTTTTGTAAGTAAAAACCCCCCAAAAAACCCTAAGAGGTGGAAAAATTCCGTGAAGGTATGGAGTACATAAACCTGCACAGTGAAGATTGTGTTTAGTTTTCCTGAGGAGCATTTAAAATATTGAAAATGTCTCCTGCTGCTACATGATTTACTTCCCTGACAAAGAACGCCGAGTGCTTTCCTGGACCACAGCCATGTGGGGTTTTACTGCACACTGCAACTCTTTGTTTCATTTATAATTATCCGATAGGATTTGCAGCTTTGGCCTCTGTTCTCCCCGAAGGCGACGGGAGCCATGTTACTGATTGCGAGGAGATACAAGTGTCGGCAGCTTTTCCATCCATAGCAGATACTTGCACGCCAGAACTTGCCACCTTAGGCTCCAGTTCCTCAGGTAAAAGTTCAGTGTGCAGGAAAATAGTAGATCTTTAACTGCTCCTCGTTCCTGCTCCCGGTGAAGCCAGCCACTAGTAACACTGACTGCAATTTCCCTTTTTGTCTTAAGCCATCAGCTCTCGTGCCAGGACTACCCCCACAGAGAGCCAGGTACCATTGTAGGTCCTGTGCTACTGCCCAGATCGGGGGGGCTTTTTAACCAAGAAGGTTTCAAACCTGAGCTCCTCTGAAGGACAAGAAACTCCATTTTCCCTTGACTAAAGGGCGACTGATTCAATTCCTTCGTACACCGCGCTTGAGGAAAAGCGGTAACTTCGGCCAAAACCCAATAGCCAGCTAGTGTAAATCGCACAATGCCGATGTCATATGCTGCTTTTCATGTCATTTTAAAAGTGGTCTGATCACGCTATACTAGCTTTTGTGTCTTAGTTGGTGCAGGAGGTAGTTCCTCATAGATTGTTTCATGTCTGTTCCAGAGGGAAGTGAGTCACTATAATAAGATCCAAGTCTACCTTCCCTCCCTTCTGATGATCACCGTTTCCAGGAAATCTTTTTCATGTCATCCCTTAGTAGTAACTGGAGATCAGCCATGAAAAAATTCTGAAATCCCATCTCTTCAGGCAAGACCACACAGCTGGCAAGTCACATTTACTCCAAGCATCTCTAATTAATGAGCAGGGTTGGAATACAGTAAACATATTAGAAAGTAAAATAAGTTCCAAAATCACAACCCTAACCACAGACCTAACTACTGTGACAGCTTCCACAGGGAAGACGTGTCCACTCATTCATCACAGAGAAAACAGAACTATGGTTTGGCGTTCAAAAGAGCAACATTTTGTCCCCAGCATTAGGAACTCCAGCCTTTAAAAGCAAGCTTGTGAAGGAGTTTGACATTTACTGATATTTTCTGATTTGTTGCATGCTAACATCAGAGGCTTAGAGAGCTTGTCAATCTCTGGGGTTTTTTTAAACTCTTGGTTGTAAATTACTCATTCTACAGGCTGACAACTATTTAAGCAGTAGGTTTTTAATATAAAAATTTTCCTAATTATTTTTGGAATGAAAGTGTAAGAGCTGAGTATACCATTTGGTTTCTTTTCAAACAGAGAATAGAAAGCCCTGTGAGCACTGTTATACATTCTGTTCCTGACAGATTTAGCATCCCTGTCTAATAATGCAAACAAATATTTGGCTTTAATCTCTTCTACCTTCTGTTGCTCTATAGGTAACAAAGTCGGGTGTCTTCACTGATACTGTATGAAATCTGCAAGTCTGTTTTTGCAGAACAGAAAGCAGCTGAGTAGGATTTTGCTGCCTTTCATATTTGCTCGAGTTTTCAATTCTGAATTTTCAATTTACTTGAAACCAAAGACCCTGTGATACACCTACTCTGTACGGGGAAAAGCCACAGACCGGCTCCCTGTAGATGACTGTCCTGATCCTGAGACTGTCTAGAACAACTGCCTCAACTCCAGTCCCATTATTTCTTGTTATTAGTGGAGAGGAAGGAGGCCTACATTTTATTCATAAGGGAAATAAACTAATCTAAAATGCATCATAAAATATTGCTGCTTTCTGTTGTGAAGATCTCAAGGTTATTACAGTAGTTTCATGTACTCTGATAAAACTGCTTACGTTGGCATCATGCTTCTGTTACAAACTCAGCAGATTTTAGGGTTTGCTTTACAAACATATTTGCTTCCAATTGCCAGCCTGGTCAGTGAAATAGGATATTCTGCAAGTGCAACTTAAAAAAAAAAAAAAAAGGCAAGGAAAGATACCATTTTGCAGTCAAAAAAACAAACAAAATTATGCATTCACTGGTGTGAGAAATTTTGTCATTTAAAAATCAAATAGTTGTTCAAAGTAAAAAAGAAAAACATCTATTCACAAAAGGGGTCAAAATTCTTAGGGACATTGAAGAGAGGAGAGCAGACATATTATTTTGTCAAGAAGACTGGCTCCTGGTTGTGCCCAGTAACCTCTTCCCAGTGGAGGTGCCTTAGATCTGTTACGTGTAAATGAAGAGGTGGGTGCGCTGATAACTCATGCTGTACGTTAAGGTGTTAGGCTGAACTTTCACCACTTCTCAGGTCAATAATACGTGAACCCTACCTGGGTCATCTGAGACCACCATGGCCAATGAGACCACAGAAATTGCCCAGGTGGGCAGTTAATCTTGACATCTAAGTCAACCCCACTCCCCCCAAGGTTTGAATCCAGAGCTGGCTATCAGCAGCAGCTTGGAGTGAACTTCTAACTGAGGTTTCTAGGAGGAAGAATAAAGCACAACTGAAGACAAAGACACTGCTAAGATACCGAGAGGAAATCTAGACAATAGGAAAGCCATTTTGAAGTGCAAAGTTTTCTGGACATTAAACCTTCACTAGAGTGGATATTTTTATACATCACCTTAAACAATTTAATATATCCCCTCACAAGGATAGGAATAAAAATCATAGCTTTTTAGTAAAAAAAAACCAAAAAAAACCCAAAAAAAAACAACAATCACATAACAGTTTTCAGTGAATAAAGCAATAAATAAACACCCGCTCCAGAGGTGCAAGCCTATAACAGTGCAATCTCCAGAAGAGATGTTATACTGTATAAAGGAAGAAAAGAAAACAAGGAGGAAAGAGTTAGCACAAGATTTTATCAACCAGAGTTTCTAGAAGATTTTTGGTGAGATATGAAGACCTTTGACTGTGAATTGTTTCTTTAAGCCCAGCATGAGTAATGGGCACAATTCTGCTTTTCTGTGTACCAGCTAAACAGAAAGCCACTCACTTCGTTTCACTTGACTGAGACCACCTCTGCAGAGAGCAGGGGTTGATCGGATGTGAGTCACTGTGTGTGCCTGCTGCCGTCAGTCCCAGAATGAAAGCGTCATAGATGCTGAACTACCTGGAGCTTCTGAAGAGCCATGGTTGGTAAAAAATGTTGAATATTAGAGACACAAGATAGTTGATCCTGGGATTTCACATGAGATGGGGGAGAGAGGGAGTACACTCCAGAGAGGGCCAGTGAGAAGATACAGATGTGTTGGTAATGGTCTTCCCACCAGGGCAGGGGCAGACCGACAGCACAGAGTATAGAAGCTCATTTTGCAATAATCTATGAGCTCCCAGGCTTGTCCTCACTGACTCACCAGGCAGTGGTTCCACGATACTAGTCCATCACCAGAAGATCCAGCTGAAGATGTTCCTATACCCAGTCAGCCATCCCTTCTTCTCCTGCAGAAGGTGAAGCCATCTCACCAGTACAGGTTCTCTCAGACACAGTTCAGAGTCCAATCACATGAACAGTTGAATCAGCTGCAGCAGGGAGAGAGAGGGGCATATTTTCAGGCAGATTTGTCATCACAATTGTAATATGAAGGTAAAAGCTACTCTGCAGTGTAACTGTGCAGCTCTAGAGTCTTGTTGTGTTGATGGTCACACTTGCCAAGCTAGGTCAAGATGGGTTTGCTTGGATAGCAGTTTATTTGAATCAGTGCTGCAATGAAAGCAAGCACTCCAGTGCTATCAGTGAGTTTTCATTCTTGAGCACAAAGTACACAGTGAGAAGTACACATATCTTATTAAGGCTTAAGAGTCCTTCTTTCTTTTCCTGGAAAGTATTTACTCCATGGAAAGTATTTACTTTATCCACAGGCTTCGGACTCCATTTTTATTTAATGTGGCCTACTAACTCTTCAGGTTTTAGTCATTACACAACAGATGATAGATACTATTAAATGTGTTACGCCTAACAGCCTGAGCACTGTTAAATCAAATTACAAAGACCTCAGAAAAAACACCTGGTATAATAATACTCATGGTAGCTAATGCTATTAAACTATTGGACATGGACTGATCACTACAAATGGAGTTATGTAGTCACAACATTCAAGGAAGTAGAATAATAAGCTGATTCTGCTAATCACTCGATTTCCTGTTATGTATGAAGTGGCTGCAGTTTTGTACTCCTACTTTATGAAAGAATCTCTTTGCAAGATGTACTGGAACTAAAAATATCACACATATTGTTGCAAAAGAGAGAAGAATCACGGCATATGACCTACAGCACCATATATAACTTGTCATACGTTAGGAGACCATGACCTGCATCTAAAATTAATAGCTTCTATGTATGAGTAGTGTGAACAGCACTTGAAATCATCACACAGACTGCCTCAAAATACATGAAATCCAACACTGGCTCCTATGAGTTGCCTTCTGTCTCTTTTCAACCAGACAAGTGTCAGGCCATTAGAAATCAGTGCTTCTCTATTCTGGTGAAAGCACACAGGGACCATGGCTCAAGTGAAGAACAAGAGAAAGCTTCTTCAAGCTCTCTATCATATGTTACAATGCAGACAGAAAAAAAAAATTCACAAATGCTGAAAAAACATGAATTAAGCCTTGAAATGCTAGGAAGGCACTGCTTCTGCATGTGTGATGTGTTATACCCATAAACATAACCCCACAGTATTACTTAGCTGGACTTCTGTGAGAAGCTGGAGAGGGAGTCTGAAGGGTCTGAACAGGTCACAAGGACTAAAGAGGCCATAATATGTCTTGTCTTAGATAGAGGTGCCCAAATTGAGAAGTACAGCCAGAGGGCAGTACTCTGTCCCTGTCTGCATTCAGCAGGTCTTTTAACCCACACAACTGAGCCAGTGAACCTGTGAGCATGGCACATACAGGCACTTTCCAGGGCACTTCAGGTTTCTGCATGCCAAGTCTCGCTGTGCTGCTCAGCAGTTCTGGCAGCTGACAGTCAGATTGCCTCCAGTTACCTGCGAGACAGCCATGTGTGCAGAAAGAGGTGGGTTGCAAAGGTCTCAGCTGCACTTGTGAGTCCCCTGCAAGAGCCATGGGACATAGCGATTTGGCAGGTGGAGTTTCACATGCCTTAATTACTGCTCAGATGTTAAACAAATACTTTCCAGCAAGGAAAAAAATGTCACTTTTGTGTTGGTTCATACAGAGCTTGGTCCGACTATCCTTGCTGAAGTTGGATACTGAAGTCTTTCTTCTGCAAATGCAGAGTCAAAAGACAGCAAGAGAAGGGACAAGCACACTGTAGTGTCTTCTGCAGAGAGGAACACGACAGCAGAGCTCCCCGCAAGGGCTGCCAAGCGTCTACTCTGCTGGCAAGCAACAAGCCTCCAAACAGCTCGCTAGAGTTTGTCTTGTAATTTTCTTCTGGCCATGTTTCCTTGGCGTGTGCATCTGCACATTAACCACCAGCTCGTTTTGTGCCATTGAACAGCAAGAAGTAGATAACTACCCTCTTTTTCACTCTTTATCTCTACTAGTGGGAATGCAGAGTTGGACTATCCATGAGCCAGCTTGTTTTCAGCCACAAGAGGAAGCAGAAGAAACGGTCTCACACTCTAAAGCAGGAACAGGGAACATATATATAGCCAACCTCTACCACCCGCTATAAGCAAACCGTGCCTTGAGCTAAGGGTGTATTTCTGAAGAAATGCCCCAAGACCATTCTTGAAATGAAGAGGTCTGAGTTCACAAAATGAAACTCTTTTTTCCTCTCTGCTTGCCCCATAGCTGTGTACACCATCACTGACATTTCCCGACTATCTGCAAGCAGATTTGCATGTGGAGCACTTTTTAAATTGAGGTTTCAGATTAATATCATAGGAAATGTGATTTTTTAGATCAGAAGCAATAAACCAGGTTTGAAGCAACGTACGAGAAATCCCAAAACTTCAGTAATTGGCAAATCACAATACTACTCAAGGAGGGAGTTTTCCCATAAGGTACTGAGCCAAATTTTTTATGACAAATTTTTAAGAACCTGATGCAATACAGTACATAGTTATCACAATTATAATATATCCAACAGCGTATATGCAGACACGTTATATGTATTGTTCAAAACCAATGTTTTCTGTTTAATTTCCTTGCTTTCCCTGAGAAAAATAAATACAAAAAAATGTGATGCTTGTTGCAAACTCCAATTCTAAGTAGTTCTAGTCAGTAAAAATCACCCAAAGCCAATAAAAACCATTAACTGTTTTTCTCCCTGAAAATAATAAGCAATCTCAATATTTGGGAGAGTACAAGGTAAAAGTAATCTGATTTCTTTTAAATATTAGAACTACAACAGAATCTCTGAAGACTTCTCTTGCTAAAGCTGGTGGTAACTTAAATCCTGATTTTTTTCATCACATCTCACAGTTTATTAGAGACATACAAATAGTTTTCCCTCTTCTTTCATCATCAGCATGTCAGCAGGCTGTGACATGAGCAGCCCACGCTCCTAGCTGCGGTGGAGCAGGCTGCAAACAGAGGAGAGGAAGCTGTTGGCAGTGGCTGACCTGACCAGGGGAGAAAGCTCCTCAGTCATGGAGTCTTTGATGATTTAGAGATTAAGTTTGTACTCTCAACAAGAAGGATTCTTCCCCATTCTTTGCCCCAGGAGGAAAACTAAAACATGAGCCTGATAGAGTGTGAGCAGTAAGAGAGTTCCTTGTACAAGTGGTTGTTTTAAGAAAAGAAACCATGTGAAAGTGGTTGATCGCAATGAACATTTCATTCAGCTAGAACTTCCTTTTTGGTGCTCAGTACCATGGCCAGTTTTAGTTTGATACTTTCATTCATTTTTAGAAACTTAAATATAGACATTTACATTTTCACTCTTGCACTCTACATTGTGACCAACAGCTGCTTGTATTTTTTGGACTGAAAGTTCCCCAGTCTCATTCTCACTGAAAATTACAAGCTCAATAAATTATTTACAGCACCACAGATTAGATGGTAGAATAGAAGAGCTTTCTGATTCTCACCAGGTGGTAGGAACACAGAAGTTCTGAGTTTTCCTTCCTGAGAATTTTCTGTCACGTTGCCTGGGGGTCAGTAGCTCCAGCAGACAAAGCCAACAAAACCAGAATAAGAGGAACCCTCAACTAGCCAGACTAAGAAGTGCTGAAATGTATCACCCTTTCCAGAATTTTACTGGAAAAGAAGCAATTAGAATAAGACAGCAAAAAAGAAGCGATCATGGCAAGTCTCTTCAAAGACAATCAGCAACTGTATCTGTAGACTGCCTAGAGATAAAGGTCTTTGCAGGACGTGCCTACCCTTCCTTCATGCTTCAGAGGTACAAGAGAGATTGCTGTGTGATTTACCTTCTGTCAGCTCTTAGGATGAGACCTTAATAACAGGGGCCATTTTACTTCTTTACAGACAGGAAGTATCTGGTGATACTTCCACAACTGTTAAAGGTTTTCCAGTATCCTAAAGTGTACATATTAGGCTGCTGCCCTCTACCACAGGATGACTTCAGAAAGGTTGTGTTGTGGGTAAACAAACTTTCACTGTACTACCTTTGACATCCATGTTAGCATTTCCATTTTTCTCTGTATAAATGACATAGCCTATTTCTAGTAAGGCATTTCACCCCCTCCAAGTTGAATGTTTTAAAAAATAAATGCTAAAACATGAAAAGGTCAAAAAGCCCTATGCTTCAAGGACTAAATCAATCCCAGTGCCCAGTGCTTAAGAGAGAAGATTGTAACAGGAATGGGTTACCCCACTTCTACCTGTTGCTGCTTTGCTACTTACAGCCCCCGCCGTTAGGGATGGAACAACGGGACTGGGCTCGATATGGCAACTCTCAGGAAAAGCTTTGCACATGTGTGAAGTATTGTTTCACTAACATCTGGTGTGAATCAGTGTCAATGACATCATACAGCCATAAATGATGCCCATCAGGCTGCCTGCTTTCCTGCAGACACACCATCTGTTTCAGTCAAGGGTGCTGGAGGCTTGAGTCAAAGCCCGTTGAAGTTACTGGAAAGATTCCCATGAATCTTTGACTCTGTGACTCATCCGTAGCTTATACAATGCACAAAATGTCAGGCTCACAAACTGCACCGTGTAAGCATGACAGCTAAGGCTTAGACAAAACACAAAGCAGCAGTCAGCTCTCTCACAGCAACATATGCCAGGATTTGATCTGCTGAAGCTATTGCAGCTGCAGTAATGTATAGCAGGAGTATGCAAGAGGGGGAGAAAACTCTGTACTGATACCTTTTACTGGAATGACTTTAAGAGACAAGAGGACTCTCAGTGCTGGGGGAACTGGTTCTGTTTTCGTATCTCTAGGGTGATACTACCATCAGTGGGGATGATGCACCTAAAAGGAAAAACATGAGCCACGAGTCCTGAGGAAATCAAACTCCACGGGAGCAGTGGGAGGAAGGAATCTCTGAAAGAGCATTAGGAGTAGGCAGAATTCAATGGCAGTGTGTAAAATGGGAGGATGACATAAAAATAGCAGCTATATCTACAGATTCAAGTTGCTTCCCTTAAGATAACAACACTTTTCTTTCCCATGATTATATAAAAGGGACCCGTGGAGCTCCCACTGAAGGCAGCGTGAGTCACTTGTGCAGGCTGCGGGGAAGTACAACCCCAGGAGAGCTAATTATTGCATATATCATAACAAGCTTGCAGAAGAGGTTTTATAAACACCTGGCACTGTTTCATTATCTCCAGTTCAAGAAACAGAACAACTGTCAGCCTAAATGACGTGGTTTGGTGTTTTCCACTAATTCTGAAAATAAAGAAGTAAAGAGCATGTCCTGACAACACCTTCGGTTTTAAAGTTATTTTCAGCTAAAACATGTATTTTTAGAACTATGCTAATTTTGTCTCCAATTCCCCATAGGAACATGCAGTAGTTAGGACCTCTTCTCTCAGTTTATGGACAAGAAAAAGAAGAGAGAACCAAAAGGTCCCCAAGTGCCTGATCTCACTCTTGACTTGTGTCTAACAAAAGATTCCACCAGTGCTAATTGTTCAGCAGAACTCAGGTGAGAAATATAAAATTTGATTGTATAAAGCCAGCAGAACAGAAAGGAGGTTTTATTAAGGATATGGCTTATGTGTTACACTCTATAGATTAAGAAGTCTATCAGCCTAAAGTTGAACATAGCTGGCAAACAAGTTTATGACTACAACCTGTCCTGTCTGCAAAGACTTATTTATATTTTTATTTGTATTTATGGACTTTCAAAGCATGAGTCTACTTGCTACTTAATCAAGATCTTCGAGTGATCAAATCCTTTTATCGATCAAGTACCAAATATGAGTCTCATATATGGCAACTGAGGTCTCTGTCCCTGCCTTAGCAAGGGTAGAGGCTCTGTGACAATTAAAAGCATTTAGCTCTTTCCTCAAGGAACTGCAGTGAAAGGCACCAACTCTTCTCTTGTTTTGCACTTTCTCCTACTGAGGAGTAGAGACATAGAGACAAAAAGTTTATTCTGATTTTCTTATTCCGGGAGAAAGTTTGAGAGGCTAGAGGCAGGCAAAAGGGAAAGGAATTCAGAAACCGGGGAGATGGAAAATGAGCGCGAAATATCAAGCAGGACACCTAATCCTGAAACAAAACTGTGGTACTGGCAGCAAAATTTTTCTGGATTAGTGGTTATTTATGTGCCTCATATTCAAGAAATCCCTTCTCCTGGTAGACTTTCCTTGGGTAAGTGAGAAGGTGTCATGTGAAACTGATTACCTCCACAAGGTCTGCAACATACTGAGGTAATCACATCTCCCACTAAGTGCAGCCTACTGAAAACTATAGCTGCAATAAATATTTGCACTTGTCTTCATTATCTTGTATCAGACAACGGGGATAAATAATAATAATAAATATTAAACAAAAAAATAGAAAAGGGAATAGGGATCATGTGATTTTTTCCCAGGCTGACAATGTTTCTCCGAGTCCATCATTTGCTCTGTGCAGACCCTCCTTTTATACATTTTCCTCAAAATGTGTCGGAGGAAGATGCAGCTACATGCCTGTCCCCAGCTTGCCTTTTAGGCAGTATAGCCTCACACATGCAAAGCAGTGCTCGCTCAGCAGAGCATGGCACCAGAAGAGATTGGCTGGCTCAACACCTATATATAAAAAAAAAATCAAGGTGATATTTTTAGTTGTCATGAGCTTCAACATCTGGACAGTTTTACCTTTTTAACACTTTGTTGACTTTTATACAGTAGCAAAACAATTTAAGAAAGAAATGCAGCAACACTGAAACCAGGTACATAAATGGAACAGAAAATACAATCAAGGACTAGCGTAGCTGTGGATACCACCTTTTACTGATGGCTGCTTTAGACTGAGCCACATTAGCTTGACAGAACAACACTGAACTGAACAAAATACACTATTTGTTTTTCATTTTGTCCAAACGCACTTTGGAGTCCTTCCTATATCCCTGTATTCTGACCATGTACTAGTGTAAATGAGAAATTACTCCAAATAAATCAATGGATATTAACTGGAATAGGCAAAACGATAATTTAGTTCAAAAAACCCAGTAGCTGTATATACCCTTAGAGCATCCCTAACACAGGATGTCCTTCCAAACACCATTCACGTGCAAGAGCTCCATTCTACTTCCATTTCATCTCACACTCAGAATCCAGCAAATGCAGAAAAGCATTTTCCCAGTGCCAGGAAACTCACTGGTCAGAGCAGGTTTGGGTACAATTCAGATCTGGCTTTCTCCTTTAAATAGCATTAGTAGGTCTAAAATGTCCTAATTTAAAAAGAATCCAGAATGAAAGTTTCATTCTGCACTGTGCAGCAGGAATCTGAGACCCATTGCTATATTTGTTACTGCTTACCCAATCCCGTGCCACAAAATTACCTGGGAAAGCACTGGCACCAGACGTTAGCTGGCCACGCTGGAAGAACTCCAAGTCCTATCAAACATATAGCACTGGCTGCACCTAGTATTTTGTGACTGTATTTATAGAACAGGGATATGGAAACATTTAATAAAGGAAAAAACACTCTCTTATTATGGCTCGACCAATTCAGAAATTATAGAGTCTACACTCACACTGCTCGAGGATTCTCTGACATGGCCTAAGGGAAGATGCCTGCAGCTGAATTTCCCCCTTAGTCCCAGTTCTTTTTTTTTTTGCCTCCAGCTTGCTTCCTCAGCATAAGGGATGTAATGACATAGGACACTCAGCTGAGCTGGGTTGGGCAGGGCATGCCCGGGATAATGGATGATGGGACTAGTTGCCAAAAGCTTGCGTGCACTGCAGCAATCTTGCAGAAAAGCCCTGTGCGAGAATGCCATGGTGGGAGGCGTTGCCTGGGTGAGGCTTTTCCAGAACAAAGCACAACATCGTGCTCTCCCCCCACCCCCACGGTCAGGAAAAATGAATTCATGTTGCAAGGGATGCAGAGAAAGATGTTGGAAATCTAAAACTATCTTATCAGAGGAGACTAAAGCACCTAAGCTTGTTTTGTCTGACAAAGTTTGGGATTGCTTTTTTGTAAAACCACTGGAAAGAAACACAAAGAAAGGGAAAGAACACTTTAAGCAATGGGATAATTTTGGCACAGGAACACATGGCTGTGAACCAGGCAGATAAAAATTAGTCAAAACTCAGATGATTATTTCTACCCATCAAAAACAGAACAGAATTCCAGGCAGGAACAGTGGCTGTAAGAGGCCTAATTAGTTCTCAGATGAAGCTTGATAAATCTGATAAAGGGATAATAGGACAAGGCTGCCTGCAAAAACAGACAACTGGACTCCCTGGTTTAGGAGATCCCTCCAAGCGCTGAGCTCCCAGACAAATGCAGCAGTAGTTTCTCAAGCCATGAATACTTGCTAAACAGTATATTGAGTCCATTAAACTCTGTGCAGTATTTGGCCTAGAAATGTATACTGAATTCAGGTCTTGGCTTAAAAATATCGCTATTTCAAAATGCCATATATAAGAGCTTTTGACTAGAGAATAAAATTGAATGGCATGTTAGTGTTGAGACAGAATTAACTCCATTTTTATCATCTCTTTTCTCAGATACTTAGGTGACCCCATTATTGCGGTTTATCCTTCCATTATTATTTTGCAAGTGATTACCCTCATTATTTTGTAGCTTCAATTCAAAACATTTAAAAATCTTTTCTACAAAGGGGTCAATTTATTCATTTATTAATAAAGCATGCTGTAATGCCCAGAACTACTCCATATGAAAGGTCTCTTAAGTCAGGGATAGAGTAGTACACTCAGAATTTGGAACCTCTCCCTGAAACTCTGGAGTGGAAAAACAGCTAGGCCAGCTGTCTCACCGTTGTTCAAGCCCTAGCTGAAGGACCAGGGATAACCCTTCAGAAGGAAATGTTTTTAAAAAAATACTTTATTTTTTTTTAGCTACATTCCCATTCAGTTAGCTTAGCTACTCCAACAGCCTTACAATCCCTGTCTGCCAAGGGAAGGTGGCTGAAAGTCTTGAGACTTGAAAAGCCAAGGCAATCTAAGGTGGGACAGTATTCATCACAACAGCTTCCTGATAAGCATGTCCTGAGCAGGCACCACAGTTCCTCTCCCAAGGAAGATTATGGCATTAAATTTTTTTTTTTTCCCCCAAAACCTGAAAAAGCAACTGGAAACAGGAGGTTTAGCATGCAAAAGATACCTTTTGCAAAGATTCAATGTGAGATGAGTCACAGACCTGGACCTTCTCTCACAGCCCATTCCAATGGCTCTGCTGTGCTCCGGGGTGGCCAGTGGCCAGGAACTCCTTGCTTGACCAAGGCTGTGGGGCATGTTGGTGACCCAGGACACTGACTGCCCAGCGTGGCAGCTGGTCCCAGTGGGCTGGCAGGAAGACGGTCTGACTGACAGACAGGAGAGTGTGCTGGCGTAAAAATCCAGCTGTTGGTGTATGCGCCACGTTTTAGTGGAATTAACATTTTCACAACAGGTTGCTTTGTTGGAACTTCATTTCCACAGGGAACTATTTAATGAGAAGATCACTGATTAGCCCCAGTAGTACTGCTCACCGTACAGAGCAGAACGAAAGCTGTTTCACAGGTCTGAGCTTGTCTCTGCCTGCACTGTTTGAGTCCCTCAAATTGAACCTTAACATTGGCATTCATAATGCCTTTGTCCCCAAAAAGTGACAGCAATTTCTGTGACATATATTATGGATAGAAAGGAACTTAACTCTATTTCTGTGCAGTTTTTTTGGAGATTTGCTGGGAAGCATAGTACTGTCCAGGGACCCATAAACTACAGATTGCATAGGGCCTAGATGCCTTAATGCAGAGTCATCTCAGTAGCAGGATAGCAGCTAAGACATCTAAGATAGTTTAATAAAATGATAGCTATTCTAAGGAAGCTGCTGTTTTCCAGTAACTCAGAAAGTGTTTTTGGCACAGTGCCATCCCAAGGGGTACGCCTCACCATGTTTTGGCCACATTATGGCTCATCTCTGTTTGTTCTGCTCTTATTTTTAATGGAAGGAAAGGGGTTTCACTCCCAGACCTGGCTGCTCATCTTTTTTGTTCCATTTTCTGCCAGCATTCTATTTTCTGAACCTTCTGTACTTTCTGGCATTACCATTCAAATCCCCAGTCACCACAGGTTTTGCAGGGAACTTGTAAAGTCACATTCCCTTGTGGTCTAGGCATCCCAGCAGAAGTCCTGCAGGTCCCAACCCCTGCCCAGCTGCTCCCTGCTCCGAGCCCACCCTCACCGCCCCCACTTCGGGTCTGACAAGCTCACAGCCTGGGGAAAGACAGGCCGTGTTGATACACTACCACCTAGTGGTACCTACTGCTCCCACCCAGACTTCCCCGGGACAAATTCCCCGGAACATGCTGGGTTCTCAGGCACCCGAACCTGCTTCGCGGGTTCAGGGGGAAGTCCTGCGAAATCTCATCGCTCATGCCGTGCCCATGCGTTGCTCATGCAGCACCTTCAGGCGGCTGCTTTCTTGCTTTCACTAGGCCACCATGAACAACAGCGTCGATTCTCACCATCGTCTTTTTGCAAATTGGCTGCCCACCTCGCAGAGAGCTCTGCCCAAACCATCGGTCCTTCCATTACAGACCTGCAGCAGACAAGGCTAAATCTGGGTTTGAGCAGAGGTGGTTAAGTACTGCCTCAGGAGAAAGTGTTGCTGTCTGGAGCTCAGCTCTCCCTCCTCAGGATTAATCAGCAGCTGGGCTGTTGATCTGCAAGATGGATCCAGCCTTTCAAAGTGATTCTGGTGCTTTTGGGCAAGCTTCAGCTGCAGCCACCAGCTTCCCAGGCAGACACCCTGTGCCTGCCCTGAGGAACAGGGTCCTTCAGCCACTGGCTGCAAAACCAACACCACCCAGCTTCGGAAGGCAAAAGCAGACACTAGGAAACATCTTCAGCTGGAGAAAGGCTTCTTATCTAACATGGTACTCAAAAGCAGTTCTACCTCTACTCTTCTTTCAGGCCTTGCTCCAGCAGGTGAAGGAAACATATGGAGCTAAAGACACCGTAACATTTTAACCAGTACAAATTTTTGAAGATTTGAGAATGTTGTGCCTTACTCTGATGCTATGTAGGCCCTGAGAAACCAGAGAATAGGGGGTGCATGAAACACTACACACACAGCTTCCCCCCCCCCCCCCNACATCCCACAAAAAACAGATGTCGCAGTATGATAAAACATTAGATCAGATTTTGCTCCCCTGATTTTTCAGCATGAATACACAGTCACAGAGCACTCACATTTGCTACCGAAGTGAGGCATGTGAGTACTGGCCTTAAATATTTCCTCTGTCTAAAATTGTCCCTCTATTTTTTGCTTGCTAGTTAGCAGATTTCAAAACTGAAAGTGCAAAAGAAGTGTTAACTCTCCCACCAGCTAAAATATGTGGTGAAAACACGAAATAGCACAGAACTCTAACCTCAACATTCTTTGGAAGGAAAGTAGAGAATTCTTTGCAAAAGCTCTTAACATTTTGTTTCAGCTGATTTTGCAACTTGGCAATTTTTCTTCATCCCTCATCCAAGGATCACAGCCCACTATGTGGGAATTGTAATGAAATATGGGACAATTATTGTTTAGCAGTTCTTTATGTAAAGTATTTCTAAAACTGATGGACTGCCTTTTGCATGCACCATGTAGGAAGGTTTCCACTTGTGGAACCCTTTACAAAGGCAAATCCTTTTCAAATTCCCAGAGACTGGTCGCACAGGAGAGGGGGAGAAGAGAAACAGCACTTCACGTTTGAAATGCTGTACTGACCTTAACTACAATGCACTCACAGATAGCTTTCTCTGTCACTTATACTGGGCTATGTCAAACAAATTACTTAAAATTCTAGATTCAACCTATTACTTATGTCTGTCCCGTGGCCACTACGTATGCTACCTTTTAAGCCTTGTGTTTCTCCTCTTGTACTACTCTTCCATTAACTTCCTTTAGTGACGCTTATGTGATTTTTACTGTTGCATTCAGGTATTCTCACAATGCTTAGCCTTGCTTGCTACAAACTCCATGTCTGCAGACCTTCACACGAAAAGCAAAACATCATTTACAGAGAAGTGCTGTTAAGCCCTTTCACTGTGTCCTACAGGGTCAGAACAGAACATCCAACCTCCCTGCTGAAACTTCCCCTTTTTTCTGTCCAGTCAAACACTCCTTCCTGCCACTCATATCACCATTCAAGTCTATAATTAATGCTGCTAAACTTCTCATCCAAACCTGTTAACTCCCTGCTTTGGCAACTCACCAGCTCCTTGCTGATCCAGATGACACTTTCTCTGGATCATCCAAACTGTCATAGGTAGTCTTCTTGATTCTTCCTCAACTTTAACCTTTTCCCACCGTCTCTAGTACTGATTTATTATCCTTTCTTCAAAAACTTTAACAGTGTAGTTCTACTCTAGCAAAGGCTGATTTTCTACCTCTCTTCCTACACTTTTCACACTGCCTCCCATGTTACCCCAGGAAAACCTTCCTCTTGCAAGTCACTAAACCCACCATTGGTGCACTACTGAGTTCCTCTTCAAAAGCGTGCCCTCTCACTAACACACCCTGATAAGTGCAACCCAATAACAGAGGTAAGCAGTGAGGCCTACAGATGCAATTTTTACCTGGCTGCTTCCGTTCATTTGCCCCAAATTCAGCCCGCTCTTTGAGCTCACCTACCTACCACACATCCTGTTTCAACCTGTAACCCTCCATGGATGGGGCTGCCTTTTTCTTATGTATATGCTTGCTCTCACATACCTAGATACACAGGGTGGAATTAAAATCAAACCAAATCAGAAAAAACTCCACATTGCCTTAAGTTTGACAACCTTTTTCATAGG
Source organism: Aramus guarauna (assembly GCA_013400195.1). Taxonomy (NCBI): domain Eukaryota; kingdom Metazoa; phylum Chordata; class Aves; order Gruiformes; family Aramidae; genus Aramus; species Aramus guarauna. The sequence goes on from VXBL01010301.1 coordinate 545,036, forward strand.
CAGCAAATATATGCTGATATAGCACTTGCCCCATCTTTAGTTTAGAGAAGCTTTGTGAAGAGTTCCACTTATTTACAAATGCAAAAGAGCCCACAACTTCCATTATCTGCCCTTCCTTCATCTCCATGAATCTGGCCTCACCCCCCACCTTATATGAACTAAGATAACTTAGTGAACAGCTCACACACAGGAGTAAAGGTCTTGCACTGTGCATAAGTGAGGAACAGACTTACTGAGCAGGCAGCAGAGCCGTGACCCGCTGCTGTCACTATCAGTGGAGCAGCAAATGTGGTCAGAACTACGCAACCTGCCTCCTCATCCACACCCCCACTTTAGACTAAGGCTGCATCTGTTCTGGTTCTGTCAAATAGCAGTTCTGTAAACCTTCTCATACTCATGGTCTAAAGTTGATCCTGACAGCAAAATCACAAGGTGAGAAGCAATTATCACACTGATTTTTAAAGCAAAAAATCTGAGCAAGTCATACTATCTTTCTGTAACAACACTGCCAACAGCAAAGGTTTGAACACAAAGCCTTGTGTTCGAGCTCTGAACACTGGATGCTCAGCACTCTTTTACACACTTGACTTACACAGGAACTAAGACACATAATATTTCTGAAGTTTCCAATTATTTCTTCTCAGGTCTGTAAAGATCTACAATACACAACTTGCCATTCTGCACACTACTCAAGCAGAACATGCCCCACAGAAGACTGCAGAGCAAAGCAGAGAAATCAAACAGACCCTTATGCCCAGCACATAGCTGCAAAACTTTAACTAACTAGATACCCCCCAAACTCTCACTCTAACAAGCACTAAGCACCCAAGCACTCACCTTTCTCCTCTTTAACCACCTCTGCTCAGTAGGTGCCAAATACTCTTAAACTCAGAACAGCTGCTTCTAACCCATAATTGAAACATGCTGCTTCTAGTTCACACCTGTGTCTTATAACCATCCCCCCCCACCCCACCCCCGGCTTTTTGCTCTAATAAATCACAGCTTCTCACTAACCTGGCTTCTTTCAAACAACAAGGATGTCAGAGCTTTCATTCCTGTATCAGGTCAGTTTGTTCTTCAAGTTCCTCAGCTAAAACCAGCATCGCAGATAACTTGCTAGGGCTGTGCAAAGCCAGGCAAGCTGCCAGTGAGGCTCTGAAGGGAGGAGGGGTCTGGAGCAAGCTGCCTGATGGTGGGCCAGCGAGAGAGAGCTAATGGTTGTTGGGTGGATGATATATCTGCAGCTTTTGGGGCTGTGTAAGGCTGATGGGGTATTGATGCTCATTTCCTAAGAAGGTAGGAAAGGTAATTCAAAGTGCTGGCAGCAAGTCTGGGTACAGTGTTGAAGTGGCTGCTGGGTGGTGCTAGGCTGAGGATGGGCTTTCATAGGTACCTCTTAGGAAAAAGTAAGGGAGTATGGAGTCAGCATTGGGCTCTTTGGTACTTGGTGCTTCAAATATTTTTACCTAGTGGTAATGGAACTGATTGACAGCAGGATTTAAGATGACCAATTTGTGTTTCCCATATCAAAGAGGCTTTTACTAAAGATTTGCCTGAGCTGTACTAGACAAAGGTTTTAAATTTACTCCACTAGTTACATGGATCTCAACTTTTTGTGTGGTTTATTAGAGACACTGGATAAAGCAGGACTACATCTACTGGGTTTTCTCATATATGACTGTTGGTGCAAGATCTCTTATTTCTTCTGCTTTTATGCGTACAACCTGCCTGTTTTAACACATTTACTTCAAGACAGAGGTTCATGTCTCAAGTCTTCTGTGCATAGCCTAAAGCTCTGTGTAAAGTATAAGGCTCTTCTCATAAAAGAGAATGAGACCCAGCTGCAAAGTTTTGAATTTCAGCCCCTCTCCAAACTTGGAGTTTGGACTGGAGTTCACAGTTCCTAAACTCCACTTTCCTGTTTGGATACTGTAAATTAACCACTAGTCTGTTCTTTGAGACAGCTCTTTTTTGTTCTCAGCAGCTCTGGTATTTGAGACCTTTGGGCTTCAAAACAGTGACCTTGTCTTTCACTTAGCTATTGAAGAGTGAATGATGTCATAAAATGAAGTAAAGGAATTGAAATACACTGCTAACAGGTGACATAATGAGTTGGACTAGATATTTTCCAGAGGTCCCTTCCAACCCCTACCAGTCTGTGGTTCTGTGACATCTATTTGTGTTGGGAGACAGCTCCAATGAGCAAGATGTAAATTCAGTATGAGCTTCCTGTGGTTGGAAGAAATAGGCATTTTAAAGAAGGGGGGTGAATTTCAAATTTACTATTCTTCAGTTTTACCTTCTTTTGACAAATATTAATTCCTGATTGACAGGCCTTGCAGATTTCAGGAAAAGAAAGTACCTAGTACTGTTCTCAGTGTTAGTACCTACTACCAATATACCACATGTCTGTATAATTAAGGGTTGAGATTTGTTCTTTATTTTTAAATTTGGCTTTATGCTGCTAAGAATAGACCAACACAAGGAATCTATTCCATCAGCTGAGATCCTCCATAACTCATCCATCATTTTGTGCTAGCCAACACATATTGAGTTAACATCCTGTTTGCAGCACACAAGCAAGTAGAAGTAAAAAAACCTCCAACTAATACCTTATTTACAAAAAAAGGGCAAATGGCACTAAAGCCTTAACAAATGTTTATTTGTATAAACAACATCCAAACCAAACATTGAATTGCCTTTTTCATTTTTTTAGACACTGTACTCTCCAATAACCTCAGAACATAATTCATTGTTTTAAGCAAATACTAGGCAAAATGAGAGTTGCAAATACTAAGCAGTACTTTCCTTGCAAAGTTGTTCTTAAGTACTTCACTCAAATAGTTCATGCTTTTAAATCCAGGCAGACAAAAAAACCTCCAAACCCAACTCACAATCCAAAAAAAAAAACCAAACCAAAAAAACCTGCACAATTAGGAACCAACTGGTTTCAAATGCATTACTGAATTCTATACATCAGATTACTCCTAAATAAGGTACTGATTGATCATACTCATTGGAAAATAATTTCAAATTATAAATACAGTGGTGATGGTTGCAAACTATTAAGAGATGATTTGACAAAAAGTTTGCATATATAAATATTTATACAAATATCTGAGTTTGTGAATAACTACAACAAATACATTTTTGGTTTGTGATCACAGAAAGATCTTCATCAAGATGATTCAATGTATTGAATATATTGTCCACTGTAAGCATTTGAATAAACTCCAGCGACTGGATCAACACATGATTGTAATCAGATTATCTTTGACCTTCTGCCAGTACATGGTGTCCAGTTACATGAGCTGTAACCACACCTGCATTCATCAAAAACCAACATTCAGAATTGCTGAATGCTCGCTCTTACAGCTTCTACTGATAATTTTGGTAAGCTTTTTTCCAGGGAGATTGGGCTTTTCAAGTCTTACTTTTGATCTCAGTACGGTCTTTTAAGCGGGGAACAATGAAGTCTTTGATGTGGATTCTTGCATAAACAGAAGTAATGAACTACAGAGCACCTAACTGCAACCAGAGAAATGTGAGCCAGGGTTGAAGTAATGCAAAATAGCATTTCTAAAGCAGCAGGCAAACGGAAAGGAGAAATGCAAAGAGGAGGCCAGAGAGCAAAAACCACCCAAAGTGTGGGATCCAGACACGAACGTGCACTGGAAAAAACAACATTTTCTCCTTCCCCTTTACTCATCTTTTACCCGTATAATTAAACACATGGACGAACAGAAAGCTCGGTTACTGCAATGCTTGCTCTGTTCCCAGCTCTGCTAATAAAGAAGGCACCAGGGGGCCTCAGTTCTTCACTAGCAAGAAAATCAGGGCACATTAACTCTTTACTTGCTGAATTAATACACTTCAAAGTCTTCATCTAGCAAGAGTAAAAGCAATGTCTGCAAGGCAAAAGAGGAAGGAACAATAGAGAAGGAGGATTAAAGCTCATCTATGCAGAAATTTGCAGTAAAATGGTTAGAAAATGTCACTGGAACTCAGTTTTACTGTTTGCATGGCAAGTCTCTGAAAGTATGGTTTCATGGTGGAATTACAATTACAAGAAGCCTGAAAGAAAAAAAAAATGCAAACAAAAAACCAAACCCCAAAACCTTCTCTGATGCCCAGTGTATTTTCCATTTGAGGCAGCTGCAGCTGGATGCATCTCGGAGCTCCAGGCAGCACACCAATCCAAGATACAAAGAACAAAAGATTGCGCTCTTGTGCAACTCTGGGAAGCCTCTCAAGCCATTAAAACAGACAAGCACCTAAAGAAACTGTACTTGAAGCCTCTCCCTTTGGAATTAGTAATTTACCTAGCCACCTGAAACACTGAATCAGAAACTACTATAACTTAAGTAATATTGGGCAACTTTGCATTAAGAAAATGAGACCTGATCCATATACAACACTATGGCTAACTTGAGGGTGATAAACTTTGTAGTTAAGTGGCTATTTAACTAGTAACACTAAGACAGTACTTAAAGTTTAAAACATTGTGTTATGCAACCTGATGATATACCTTGACATCAAGAATTAAATTCTGTGACTTGCCCGAAGGCATAGTGCACTCAGCTGTATTTTGCTGCTGAATGTTTTGATATCTTGTGACTGGACTGACTGTCTTTTATACGTCTCATGAGCTCATGAGGCCCATGGCAGCTCGGAGTGGAACAAATGCAGAATCTGAAATACAGACAGATACAGAAAATAAGAAATCTCATCTCTGACACAACCTTCTGTGACACATGACTAGTTCCACACTCTTCAAACTCATTAGTATATTTGATTGCCAAATTAGAATCTTTATTTTGTTTGCATTCTGCCTCATTCATAATTGAAGTGACAGAATCTTTAATTTAAATGTGTTTCACAAGGCTCCCTTTCCTGTGACAGCATCAATCCTGGCTTTACTTCAATGTGCTATAAATCAGTTAGATGCAGGTCCTTCTTGCCCCACTGATCTTTTGAGAAAATGCTTAGCCCCCACCTGCCCCATTTGCAGCATGTGTATCTTTGCACAAAAGTCTGAGGGCTGCGCTCCTGAACGTCACAGTTTAGGACTACAGCCTGACAGGTAACAGAGCTGCTGACCTGATTCCTATGTTAATAATTTTGCTTTTAACCACTCAAAGGTTGGAAACTTTTCACATCCCACTAGTAAGTTTGAAGCTGTTGATATCACTTTATGCCAAATATTTATAAACAGACAGTAACTTGGCACAGAACATCCCTTGACACTGAACAACACGGGTAGTCATCATTGCTCAGTGAATCATGTGGAAGGAATGAGGAGCAGACCTTGAAGGGGTCTTACTCATCATAGATGTGGCATTGAAACCCTCGCATCCCCTTCTGCACACTCAGCCACTGCAAGGTCCAAATTTCAGCTGGTGCATGCCCAGCTGTATCGCTTGACCCTGCCCAATGCTGAGGCCTCAGCAGAACTTTAGATGAGACATTTTGCCTGTCTCACACCACCCTTCCCAGTGTGCTCCCTCTAAGCACTCCTGCCCTTCTGTATCCAAAAGCTGCATTTTGACAATAAGAAGTCTCCCGTGTTCCCACCAGTCCTTCTAAAGTTGCAGTTTGGTGGATTAATTCCCCTTGCACATAGAGAATGAATACAGTTCTTGTATTTTCCAGGACTTCTGTCAGTCCCTGGGCTTTCAGTGGAGAGGGACAGTGGTGCAGCCCTTCCGTGTTATCTCAAAGAACTGAAAACAGGAGCAACAAATGGACAAATACCCATTTTGTGTGGTGGAATAGAAGACAAGACAGAAATGCAGAGCACCATGAAAAAATAACATGCTTTCAGAATGACCAGGAGAAAAAAAATGACACCAACCCTTCCTCTGTGTGTGTCCTCTTGCCCCAATGGTAAGCTCAGTCTAAGAAACCAAAATCTCTATAGACAGGTCGTCTTAAGAACTGCATTCCCTATTGCCCACCCCAAGCATTAAAGTCAATGCCCTGGTCAGGTACCAAGATGATTACATCCATCTACTTGGGACTCATAAGACTACGTCTGGTGTACATCAGGGGAAGAAAGGTATTCACAAACTGGAAAAGGTTCACTGAAGACCACTAAGATGGTTAGATGGCTGAAGTACATATGGCATATGAGGAAAGGGAGAAGCAACTGCTGTTTTCTGCTACCTGGAGAAAGGACCTAGAGCCAAACCCTTCACATAGTTACACAGGGAAAGGACAAGAAGCAATAGTCACTAGTTGCATCAAAGGAAATTCCCATTGGACTTGCAACACCAAAGTGGTTCGGCACTGAGATGTCCAGGGAGGCTGTAGCATCTTCATCCTTAGAGATTTCAGAAGCTGACTGGACAAGGTCCTGAGCATTATGCTCTTACGTGGAAGTTGTCCCAGCTTTAAGCTGGACTTGACACACTCCAGAAGTTCCTTCCAATCTAAATTTTCTAAGAAGGCATGTAGTTAACACAAATTTGGGAAAAATAGTATCGTGTGTGTTGGTCTTTTTATTTGTCTTTTGGAGTCAAGGTTATTGGGGGTCCTGTATAAGAGCTGAGTCTTTAGGAGAAAACATTCTTGGTAATAATCTGTGAACAAACTGTTATTGTGTGTTCCTTAACTGTTGTACATTTGTTGTTCTTTAGAACAATGTCGTAAAGAGATTTTTTATATAAGAACATGCTCTTCTTCCCTTTGTGATTTTCATTCAAGCAAAAATCAAGCTGAAAATGAAAAAAACCCCAAACCTAAAATTGTTTTAATTGCAGGAACATAAATTTGTCACAGCACTGGTGAACAAAAATGAAGCTAGATGTTCTTGCTCCACTAGTAATAAAATACTGTATCAGAACAAATGTACAATTTACAGAAATTTTCAGACTCTAATGTCATTTCTCACAGGCAGCCAATCTAGCAGACAAATTAATAAAATATGAGTACTGCTAACTTGTACTTGAAAAGTTTGGATTCCAGGGAATATCCAGTGAGGACTGAGCTTTCACAGGGAGCACATAAATCTGTGGCAGCACCTTCCCTGAGAGAAACAATTTCCTCCTCTCTGTCTTAATCAATGGCTAACATTAAAAACATCTTTACTGGTGAAGTCCAGACTCTCAAGTTCATAAAACTGATCAGCAAAATCTACCAGATAGAGGCGCGTAACTGACAGACAGCTAGGGTAAAGCACATGAAGACCACAGCCATCTGACATTGCTGACAGTTGCTCTTGCCATGACAGGGCATGGACATGTCTATCTGGAGAAGATAAACCATGCCAAATTTTTTCATTTCATTGATACAGAGGCCATATCAGACTTCATACTCTGCCTCATAAGTTGGGTGTAGCACAGTATAGGATCTAGCAGACGTACCAGCATTTAGGCTGAAAAAAATGTAAAGCAAAAGCCATTGGTTCTGCAGGTTAAGGTCAGCTAAAATTGTCAGCGTAGCATGTCAGCATGACAGTTGAGTTACGAGGCATATGAGCACAGAAACCGAAACAGCGCATCAGTCTTTTGCTGTTCTGAAGAAATCAGTGTCATGGTTGCACTGACACTTGGGAGCCAAGAGTCTAGAAGGATATTCTGCCTGGAAGAGAATGAAATTAGCTGTGTGGTTTGCCATTTCCCCATATGTGTATGGTTGAAAGGACAACAGACCATGAAGATAAATGATTAATTACAGTGCAATCACTTAAAAATACATGAGATAGATACATCTACTCAAAGGCTAATAACCAAGAAGACAGACTGTAATACAATGCAAGGGAAAAAAAGCTCAGGCTTATAAATGCGTCATCAGGGACCTTTGGATTGAAGCTGCCGGATAGGTTTAGCAGCTTGTTAGCAGACTAGTCCTTTGTTGCTGTTTGTTATTAAACAGACCCCTGTGACACACTTTGTGTACAGTTAATGTGCACAGCAAGTCATAGCTAGAGGATCTGGTCCTGGAAGAGGTGGTGCAGGTGAGGATTAGAAATCATTTTGGGATTGGATTATTATTATTTTTTGGATAATACCAATTTGGGAGATGAGCTGTGCTGTGAAATGCCAGCAGTGGCTCACCAGGGTACCTGGGGCTGTCTCAGGAATGAGGGCAGTCACGCTCAGCACCATGCCTGCCTTCCCTCTGGTAGGCTGCTGGATGGACTGCACTATTGCTCTCTTCCAGCTTATCTGCTTAGGGTTCTTACCTGCATAAAGCAGGGAAGAGAGGTGGGAAGAACAAAACCTTGTGCTCTTGGGTTTTGTCCTCAAACAGAATTGGATCTGGGATCCCACAGTTTATCCCACAGTGCCTGAAAAAGAGTGCTGTGGTCAGTAGGATATTCTGGTTCTAGCGGAAAAAGAAAAGACTAGAAAGGTTTCCAAAATCCACTATAACTCAGCAACTCTGCATCCTAGTCTCTCTCACCCTCTCCCCAGCAGCGTACTGCTGAATTAACTGGAGACCACAAAAGCACAGTACAACCACTATCATGCTAATTGTTCCCCCGCCTCCCAAACTGCACGCACATCTGCATCCACTGCCATAAAATCTTCATCTTCAGTTCCCTTCCACCACATTTCCCCTTTCTTTCCCAAAGCTGCTGTGCACGTTCCTGGGTCAGATCCACAGCTGCCACTTGGCATGCCCCACCAGCATCTGTACAGCAGGCCGTTTTCCCCATGTTGAAGGCCCTGCAGCTCCTCCGTGTGCTTCCTGTCTGTTTGGACACCCCATTGGGTAGGGAACACTGTCTGCCCAGAGCAACACCACCACAAACTGCATGGACTCCAGTGAATACTCAAGACAAAGAAGCCAAAGACTGAACTACACCATCCTGGTTCCTTGTGGGAATGGCAGTCTGTCCCCATCCATCAACTTTAGAATCCTTCTGGGGGGNNNAGAGCAGGAAGTTGCTGCAGCATTACCCGCTTTGCCACAAAGCAGCAGAGAACCCACTCATTGCATTCCACTGGCCACTGAGGCTTTTGTTAGTCAAGCAAAGCTACAGAGCCATCGATATGTACATTTTTAGGACAAAATATCCTGACCTTTCACCTGTTTTATTGACATGCTGTCCTAAACTTATAAATAAAATAAAGGACAGATTTCAAATGCAGTAGAATTTAAACAAAGGAGGTGATTCAATCACTTAATGAACAAACTGCTGCCAGATCCCCATCTGGGGACTCAGGTTCTGGAGGTAATATTTAGCTCTTACAGACAGGCCAAGCAGGGGGCTTCTCACAACTGTATTCTCTATAGCCGTATGTGTTTCATATACTATACTGCCTTTTTTTTTTCCCCCAGCAAGATCTCCAAGCAATACGCTATGAAATACTACACAAAAACCAGTGTGCATTTATCCATAGGTTAAACTGATGCATTGTGACACTGCCATTGATGGGTCATTATCCTCCAGTAATCATCTGTCATTCTTAATTATATGCCCGCAAGTTAGAAATCTAATATGTTGTGACAAAACTGTGTGACTGGAGAACTGCAGAGCAAGCAGTTTGCCAACTTGGAACAACACTGGACAGGATGCTGGGTTTCAAAAAGCCACACTGGTTTTTCACTATGAGAAGAGAGTTCTTTACAGGTTAAAAAGAGAGTAAAGTTGGGATTTTCAAACACCCTTCAGATAGAAAGGTGGCTGAACCACCCCATTAAGTCATCAGTGTGTTGGGTTTGCATGGCAAGGTTTTGGTATCGGGGGAGCTACAGAGGTGGCTTCTGTGAGACGCTGCTAGAAGCTTCCCCTGTGTCTGATAGAGCCAATGCCAGCCGGCTCTGAGACAGCCCCGCCGCTGGCCAAGGCCAAGCCAGTCAGTGCCTCTGTGATAACACATTTAAGAAGGAAACAAAACCAGTTAGAGAGAGCTTTTGCAGCCGGAGAGAGGAGTGAGAAGATGAAAGAAACTCCGCAGACACCAAGGTCAGTGCAGAAGGAGGGGCAGGAGGTGCTCCAGGCGCTGGAGCAGAGATCCCCCTGCAGCCCATGGTGAAGACCATGGTGAAGCAGGCTGTCCCCCTGCAGCCCGTGGAGGAAGGATGAGGGGGTGTAGAGATTCCACCTGCAGCCCATGGAGGACCCCATGCCAGAGCAGGTGGGGGCACCTGAAGGAAGCTGTGGTCCTGTGGGAAGCTCGTGCTGGAGCAAGCTCCTGGCAGGACCTGTGGAGCCGTGGAGAGACAAGCCNAAAGGCTTTTCGTTATACTTTTTCTCCTCTGTCTAGTGAATGAGGTGAGTGATAAAGCAGCTCTGGTGGGCACCTGGCCCCCGGCCAGGGTCAACCCTCCACAATCAGGAAGCCAGTACTGCTATCAGTAATTTCACTTTTTTGCAACTTATTACATCATTGATAAACATCACTAATGGTCTTACCACCAAATATTTTTGTGTGTGCTAGAGGATCTGAATGGAAGCATTTAAGAAAACATTTAGATTGGATATTAGGAAAAAAATTCTTCACCAAAAGGGTTGTCAATCATTGGAACAGGCTGCCCAGGGAAGTGGTTGAGTCACCATCCCTGGAAGTACTTAAAACACATGTAGATGTGGCACTTAGGGACATGTTTAGTGGTGGAGTTGGCAGCACTAGGTTAATAGTTGGACTTGATGATCTTAAAGGTCTTTTCCAATCAAAACGATTCGATTTGATTCTATCCTACCCTACCCTACCCTATTTAAATTACCTCTGGAATAAATCTAAGAGGTATTTTGTCTTTTGTTTAACCAGTGAAGCATTTGTTCTCCTTTCCTGAAAAACCTGTGAATCTACTATTTTTTTGTTGCAAAAAAGGTGAACTGTAGTTACACTGAATCTTTTCTTCAACCAGAGAGTGACATGATTACCAGTCCTAGCCTATTATAATAATAAAAGATTACTGTTAATAATAAAATAAAACACATTCCATTTTCCATTACCAATCTCCTCCTCCAACTCCTCACACCACCCTTTAGATCCCAGTAGCTCTCCTTGCTACCCCATTCTCCCCCTTTCCAGTGGCTCACTTGATAGGCATGCTGTTCTCCAGCCGTTGAGCTACACAGTACTACAGAGCCTTTTGCCATCCTCCCTGAGGCACTGGCGTGCTGTAGCCATAAAAGTTGAGTTTGAATCTCAGCATCACCACCTTCAACAAGCCACCCTTCACTTCACTTGCACCTTGCCCTGCAGCCACACAGAGAGCAAAGAACTCTGTCACCTAGAAACTCAGCACCAACTCATCTTCAAGCAGAGGGATAAAGTCTGTCTCCCATTTAGTCTAGTCCTCGTCCTATATTTCCACTAGCATAGAAACCTGAAGCATGGTATAACTGAATTATGCTTACTTGACAAAGTTAAACAAGAGTTAACAAACAGTAAAAAGTCTGTGTCAAAACAGAAGAAGCGGTACCTTCAAGTGCTCTCACATTTTTGTTTTGAATAAAAGTATCCTACTGGTTTCAAAATACAAAACAGCAGTTTTTCCCTATAGTGTTGCATCTTAGAAGAGAAGTATCATCACTAGATATGAGAGTTAGCAAAACCCCAGAACTCAACAGGAAAAGAGATTTAAAACACCACATATCACTTCCTTCTGCAAGCATGACTTTTTTTATAGAAAATAAAAACCAAAAGATTTTATTGACTGTACTGTAGATACCTGTACAGAGTGTAAACTTTAATATTTCACCAGATACATGAATAATTCTGGAGAAAGAGTTATCAAGCACCTTCAACACATTTTTTCTATTTACAGTAAGAGATACTTGATTAAGTGTATGAATAAAATGAATTAAAAGTTATAAAAAAATCTTTAAAATGTTTATATGGTTTGTTATTTTATGATAAATATACAATTAAAGAGGAAGATGTCACACAGTTAACACTCAGAATTGGCTCTGTTAAAACTGTTACTGCAGTGTCTGAAGAGGGAGTGAAGAAATGGAGATGTTAGCTTACTGCTCTGATCATGACATTGTGAAATGTGTTCTGGCAGAAGGTTCACAAGCCTGGTTTTGTTCTGCTGCTGCAGGTTGGCTTGTGGGTAAATCTTCCTTCCCAACACACAGTGTAGAAGCCAAACTTCACTCCTAGATTTGTACTGCTAATTTGGCATAAGAATATGCATTTTGATTTTTTTCCCCACTCCAAACTTAGTGCCTTGATTTTCAAGCACATCTTTTTGCTGTTACTAAACATAGGCACACAAATGGGGCCTCACCATATTTTTCCTTTTAAGCACCAAGACAAAGGTGACCCTTCTGGAAATCAGATTTTTAACTGCCATGGTTTCTTATGATCTCAGAAAAGGCATGGCATGGTTTGGTAAAGAAGAAAGATGTCTAGGATAGGATTCAAAGACCACTTTCAGGCTTACAGAATCAAACACAGAAATATTATTTTAAAAGCTCTCAGGAAACAAATGTGACTGCATGTCTCTAAAACCGAACACCTCCAAATGAATCAACATCCATTCTTTGATGAACTATCAGCAATTGAGATCTATATCTAAAGTTTGTTTGCTGGACTTCAGGAAACTACTCAGGAATCCACCTCAAACAGAAGAAAAATAAATCTCTTAAAATCCAACAAAAACTTCAAATACATCCACTAAGCAGTGCTGATTATCTATAAAGAATCACATGCTGTGGGAAAGGATCACATGAGCCAGGGTGAGAACTAGCCTCACAGCACATAGATAAAGTGTTTCCGTAATACAAGAGTCAAAAGTTGAAATTCAAGTTTTGGAAGTGGAAGGACTGGTAGTGGGAAGGAATGCAGTTAGGCATTAAATCTGTGACATTACTGGGTGTTCCCACCTTCATCTATTCATCCTTGGGACCCCCTGGTTGCTTCTCAGCTAGAGATATGGCCCAGCCCGTATGTGATGGGCTAAGCACGCCACTATGTAAATAAAACTGCTGCATGCTCCAAGGTACAACTCAGTCTCAGGATCTGAGCCACGCCATCCTCTTTGCTCTGTTCAGTATTTGTTACTTTCATTTTGCCAAGAGACACTTCCTCCTAGTGCAGCACAGGTGCAATTAAGGCCTCTACATTTACCTTTAAAAGCAAGGAGGTAACATTACAAGGAACAAGATGCAGTTGGACCTAACTTGGGCAGCCCTGTCTTGCCTAATTGCTACAAACAGTTGTTGCCTCTGTGTGCGTGTGTGTGTCTGCATGTGTGCGTTGTGGCTTGCTGTCAAGTAGCTTGGAGCACTTATCTTTAGGGCCTGATTTTGATAGGAGTGAATTGTTTACAGCATGTTTCCAAAAGGTGTCTCCTGCTCTAAAGCTTATTTTAATGCTCAGTTTCTTTCTATACAATCCACTCCAACTGTGTTGTCAGGGCAGCGGCAAGAACGGCCTCCTGGCGTAGCCAAGCAGAGGTGAGTACAACCGCCATTATTCACTGTACAGTAGTTATGTCCTGGAAGAGAACAGAGATGTAACATAAGAAAAACAAAAGCAAAACCACAATAAAAATCAAAACACATACATACAAAAGAAGTGCAGGTTTCATGACTACACTAGAGAAACAAGCCATAATGAGATTGAGCGTGAAACAAAACTATGCTTTGGGGACATGAGAGTCATCATATCCCTTGGGTCAGCTTCTGATATTCACCTCTAAGAAAGATGAATATATTGGGACAGAGCTGGAAAGGCAACATGAAAAAACTGGGCTGTTCCTGAAATGCCCATCATAAATTGGGCAAGTGGTCACAAACATTAGAATGAAGAGACAGTGAGTGAGGAAATACAGAAAGTGCAACATGTGGGGACAAAGTCCAAAATGCTACAGAACATCATCCCTGGATACCACTCATTACAAAAACATGAAGAAATGTCCCATGAAAACAAAAAAATTGGGTGGATTGGGAGGAGCATATTAATGTTGAAGGGTAAAATGAAAGAGAAGACAGTGCCAGAAACAGTGGATCTGAGGGAAAAGGCATCTGTCCCAGAAAAACACCTGAAATAGACATATGATGAGAAAGAAATGGTGCCAAGGTTCTGAATATTATAAGCATAAGCATTTACTCCAAGCACACATTGTTGTTTTATTTTACACTGCCTACCAAAATGGAACTGTGAATTAATGCATAATAACAACATAACTGATTTCATAACTATGACATATATATGCATTTTTAAGCCGTGAACAAAGCTTTCAATTAAATGAAATTATGCTTTTTACTATATAGATTGAATAATTTGAAGAGAAAACTATCTTAGGGGTTTTTTAGGCCTAAAGTAAAAACAGCACAACTCCTACAATTCCAGCCACATTGTAATAATAAAAAAGTGACTCTTCTCCCACGTGTAATTTGCTAAGAACAACATAACTGAACGGTGATATTGCTTCCCAAAGAACAAATTGTTATTTCAGGGGTATCAACTTCCTCTCTTCTAAGCTTCACAAGGGGCTTTTCAATAATGTATCTGAAAAACTTAATATTCAATGGAGCAGAAAGACCAGCCCAGCCACTCTACCACCTGCTGTTTTCTGAAAATTCCATTTTAAAAAACACTGGAACTCATTAAGGACATCTGGAAGGCCATGATACTTCTGTAGTTTAAACTTAAGTAAATAAGGCCCTAGCCATGAATATAGCATTCTATTTAGATGATAACAACATAGCAGCTTTTTCTGTGGCAGATCCTCACTTGATCGTACACTTGTCCTTTTATAAGGATAGAACAGGCCCTTTCTTCCCTCCCTATTCTGGTTTCATATAGCAACCACAACAACTGCTTTTATGGAAAAAAAAAATAAAAATTAGGTGGCTTTTAATTTGTTAGTAAACGGAAACCTAAGCACTAACCAGTTCTTCACTAACTACCTAGATCAGTTGGCAGCCTGTCAATGGGAGCTGCTACTAAGTTTATTTATACACTAAGGTGTTGCACAGCTGTAAAAACTTGAGAATCATCTGGATTACCTCCTGGGCACTGAGCAAAGGCTGTAGTGATTCCATAGAGACGGGAGCGCTTGTGAGGCTGGAAGTTATCCTTTTCTATTGAAATGGTGCGATCCACTGCTACAACAGCATCCCTGCCACATGCAGAAGAGAATATACAGAAGTGAGATGAAGGTGAAGGTACAGGGGAAAACAAAACAGAACAAATGGAAAGGGAAGAAATCTGAAGTTGCTTCTTTTTTACAATTAGGAAGCAATGGCAGAAGCAAAAATCCTCCAAGACCTCATCTTTCCTGGACAACTCAAATATGTCACAACCTTCATTCTAGGCAGCTACGAAATTTAGCAGGGAGCCACGTTACTAATTTTGAAGGTACTTCCAACACAGGACAATGTCCCTCTACAGGAACGCATCTGTTAGCAGTTTTGACACATTCTCCATATTCTGCCCCTCTGACATTTTCTGTGGCATAGCTGACATTGCACTTATTGTGCATAATGATTATGGACAATGTTGTATTTCAGGTGGAGTCTGATATCTGGAAGGAATATAGCTAGTCATGAGCAATCTTTTCTTCCTAAAAATAAAAGGGCAGTCAACTGACAGACCTGTAACACGCTGTTTCTCATTTAGAGAATGTTTCTCATTCATATTCTAGAATAGCATTTCCCAGCTGTTAGGTACTAGCTTGGAAATCCTTACACACATTAATAGCTCTTCCTGCTGCAATTGATAGAGTAATTTGTGTAAGAGTTTGCAGATAGAGCCCACACAACCATTTATGTCAAGGAAAACCAAATCTTTAAAAATGCATGGACTGGATTTTTTTCTGGAACATAATCTTGATCATATGTGAATGTTTTAGATCATTTGCAACAAAGAAAGTGTCATCAAGAGAGTAAAAATGTTTTTTTCTTATTTCTGGTTGAACTTTCAGATAACATAGGGCATGGAAAGCCATGAGTAACTAATTTCTGCCCTCACAATGCAGCAAGTACAGCCATAAGGGAAACATGTTAGCTCCCACTCCTTTCCCCAAAAGGTTCAGTGTTAAAAACATTTTCTTAGAGGACAAATCACTATGCCAAAAATGAAAACTCAGTTAACTGGCCACATCAATAGGTCAAGTCTACAGACCCACTCCACCCTGCATCAGCTATTGCCAGGAAAGCAAAAAAAAAACCAGGAATGTGTGAGAGGTCAGACATGAGAAATGCCATATATACTTCATTTTCTACCAGGGATAAGAACAGATTAAAGCACTCCATAATTTCTTTAGCAGATAATATACCTTCTCCAGTCTGTGTAGTATAAATTCTTCCCATAGCTTGTAACACTAAAAGGATACTGAATTCCTTCAACAACCTTTCGTCGACCAAGCTGATTAGGGTTCATGCATTCCAGCCTCTTGGTACCTGGATGTAGTGAAACAATTAAGCCTTTGAACCAGAGCAAGAGAGCTCTCCTAAGAGATGAAGGAAAAGTGTAAGCATACAAGTGTGAACAGAGTAAAACTTCTTGCAAGTCTTTCAGTATGCTGCTTAGCCAAAGCCCTCCCCATGCCACATCTCTGCTTGTGCTGAAGATTGGATGGAAAAGTACTTTGGTGCTAATGCTCATCAGCATACCACCTAACTCACAGGAACACAGATGTCTAACGCAGCCATGGCCATTGCTCACATGCTGAGATTCCTGCTACAGATACCAGCATCCTCAGGCTGGTGTGGAAGCTGACAGAAGGTCTCCTCCATTCCAGAGGGCTACTTCAACCACTAACTAGTTCCACCTCCTCTGGAAGGCATTTTTGCAAAGTTAGTTTGGTCAGCATGTTCCCAAAATACTTGCTGGGTTGGGCCATGAAGGCAAGACTGCAGGAAGAACATCTAACTTGTAGATGCAAATAGGGTGTAAAAAGGTGTAGCTGTAAAGCTACTACACACATGGGAAACACTGCTAATGAATGTAAACACCTGTAGGTTTCTCTTAAGTAGTGGGTTTCAAAATTAGGGAAAAAGGAAAAGAGACAAAAGCAAGAACAAGAGAGGAAGAGAGAGAAAGAAAAGAAAGATAGCACAAGGAGATATATTTGAAGGTTGGAGAAAGTGTCTTACAGTGAAAAAGAGAGCTTGATCTTTTTAGTTTATCAAAAACTTGAAAGGCGACTTCAAGTGTAAAAGCACCTCCACAGGAGGAGATCTCTGGCAGAGTCTATAGTGAGAAAGACAGCAAGATGGGAAAAAAAAAAAAAAGTTCAAATAAGGATTAAAAGCGCACCTTTTTTTTTTTTTACCAGTCAGACACTGGCACAAAACTAACAACGGAATGGTGGCAGAACCTTCATCCTTTGATCTTTAAATCTAGTGCAAATTTCTTTTTCAAGACTTGCTTCAGTGAAATATGAGCCAGACTTTGCCTAAGGTTACAGTGCCAGGATGACATTCTGTGCCAAGATGACATTCTGTAGGGCCAGATTAGATGAATCGGTGTATTTTCCTGGTCTTAAACTCGTAATTTCTTCTACAAAGGCCTAAGTAGTACCTAAAGAGATAGCCACGTACAAGATACACAGATATAAACCTGTTGCATTCCTAGAAAGTTTTGTGATCAGAATTGAAATCTTTCAGCTTGCACAGAGTCTCATGTGAATGCTACTGTGGTAGTAACAACAAATAAATGGAGAGATTATTAGAGCTAAAAAGAAAGGCATGAAGTCTAAGACGCAGCCCAGAGCTATAAACATTAATTGGCTGTGCATAATTTCAGGATTAGACATACTTATTCTACTACTATTATGAAGAAAGATTTTAGCACCTCTTTACCTGCATCTACCCAGCACAGCATTGAGGAATAAGGATCAAATGTCAGCCCATTTGGTAACCCAAGATCATCTTTAACAAGAATTCTTCTGTTTGTGCCATCCATGTATGAGGTTTCAATTTTAGGAGCTTCTCTGTTCCAGTCAGTCCAGTACAAGTTTCTTAAGATGAAGAAAAAGGCAAGAATTAAGACAGTGACTGATCTCAAAAGATTGTAGTAATTAAGGAAAATGCTAAGGACACAAAAGTAACATGCACACACCCTAAATCACTTAAATAAATAAATAAGGACCACATTGCACTTTGATATAGAAGTAACAAAAGTATAGTAAAGATGTAGCAAATGTTGTACTTCCATTAAACAAAACAAAAAAGGCAAGAACACACATGAGAATAAATGCTTTCTCTACATTGTTCAGTTTATGTGCCAGATGCCAGGCAAAAAGACCTCTATTTCAACAGTTCTGAGGGCCATTCAAAGTGTATGTCTACAGTTCTCATCACCACCCATCACACCAGCTCAGGCTAAGCATCAGGAGCATTTGGCATACATTTGTGGGATTCATTCAAAACTACATTTTTCTTTCCAGTGCACCAAGCAAGCAACATACAATGGAATCAGAGTAGTTTATGGTCAGGGGAGAACCCCAGAGAGGGCCATTAATTCACCGATGCTTTATTAATAATGGTCATTTGTTAGTAGTGTTTTTTTCCTTGGATGCACTTTCTATGACTGAGAATTTACACGGCCCCTCAACGCAAGCATCTTTGTTGTTTACTCCTTCACACACACACAAACTATTAGGAGACAGAAGTCCATGCTGCTTGACCTGAACCCAGAGCCCTACTCTGTCAGTGGGGTTCTGCATGGAACAGAGATCTCTCCTTAGTCTGATTACACTTGTCCCTCTCCTCTCACACTATGAAGTGCAATCGTTTTGCTGTATTATGCTGTCACTTGATATGCATCCACAGATATTTTCACCCCACTATTATGTGACTATTATGTAATGGTTTATTTTATGTTAAAGGAATGAGAGAAGTCAATACTGTTACTTTTTTCAATTAATTTTGTATCACTCAAATTTTCAAGGACCACATGCATTCCTTTCTCACTACAAACCTTGTTTGCAAACATCTGGAATGAGGATGCATCTTCCAAAAAACTTGCCCTGAGCAATGAATTCTCACCTAAGAGCACGCCAAATGCCTATGATATCAATTAAGCAATCATTTAGCAGAGCTGCCCAGCAATTCAAAACTAAAAAGAAAGCCTCTTTGCTTCTGAGTATTTGGACTGAAATGTCTCTTCTCAGCAGTGGCCACGCTACAGAAAGTGGCACCAGGACAACAGCAGGCAAGTTCAGACATTAATGAACAGACATGCAATGCTACCATGGACTCTGTAGTAGTTTTAATTTTCCCTGTATTTCTTCCAATATTCAGAGAGAGAAACTGTCAACAGATCAAACACTACACAGAAGTATGTATATAGTTCCATTTTTGCAGGCTGGAACCATAACCTGAAAATATTTACGCTTTTCTACTGACACTCTGCTTGGCTATTTCTGTGACTGCAGCATACAGGCTCAGTTTTTAAAGTATGTAATTATCTACGTCTTCAAATAGAGGCCTAATAGGACCTTCTCAGGCAACTGAATGACAGAAGTGAAAATGATGACAGAAGAGACATCTGGGAGTTTTCAAAGAAGGAACATTGTACAGGAAGAAGAGCTGTCATGATGGAAGTGAAAATATAAGATTGCTTAATCTAGTATTTTAGACCAGTAATCCTGGAAAAAAAATTAGGTCAGGGCAACACTTGTCATCCTGCAAACAATGTACGGAAAGCACAGTACAAGTAAGTATTTGACAAACCTCTCAACAAAACATCACAGTATTATCTAGCAGGCATTTTCGAGGTTTTATTTCCAGTGTACCACTCAGACACAGGACACAAGTAGATTGTTCCATTTCTGTTTGTTAGTTGTTTTAGCAAAAGATAGTCCTATTACTGTCTATAGACAGTCTAAAAACATGGACTCAGAGCATATGCTCATGTTAAATAAATAAATAAAATCAATCAAGCTTTGCACATATCTCTTGACAGCATATCCATACCCTCTCACAGGATCCGCAACAATTGCTCTGGGGTTCACCAGGCCAGTGTCAAAAAGGATGCGACGCTGGCGCCCATCCAGCCTAGCCACTTCTATTCGATCCAATTGAGAGTCAGTCCAGAAGATGTTGCGACCGAGGTGATCTACAGCTATCCCTTCAGGGCTTCCCAAGTCTGCAGGAGAACAGAGAAAAAACATGCCTAGGCATTATATTTATTCCCAATACACAATGTCAGTCTCATAAGCATAACTCTTAGTTGAGATAAGTTTTCTTCAGTTTTCTGGCTGTGGTTCAACAAAAGCTACTTAATGTCAGTTGGAAGAGGAATACACATTTTGCCTTATGAAGTTTAAATACACAGAACTTTCATAAATACATACAATGACAACTTCTATGAGGAACCAACTCATCATGCATGTAAGCTTTCCTTGGGGGGCAGACACAGAAAAAGAGTTGATAGCAGAGAAATCAGCAGTAGAGGTTATCAGAATCTTATTCTACCCTCCTGTCCTGGTTGCAGCTGAGATAGAGTTAATTTTCTTCAGAGTAGCTAGCATGGGACTATCTTTGGGATTTGCGCTGAAAACAGTGCTGATAACACAGGGATATTTTTGTTGGTGTTGAGCAGTGCTTACACAGAGCCAAGGCCTTTTCTGCTTCTCACCCCACCCCACCAGCGAGCAGACTGGGAGTGCACAAGAAGCTAGGAGGGGACACAGCCAGGACAGCTGACCCCAACTGACCAGAGGGATATTCCATACCATATGACAATACGCTCAGCATACAAGAGGCTGGGAGAAGAGAAAGGGGGGGGACATGTTCAGAGTGATGGAGTTTGTCTTCCCATGTAAACATTATGCGTGATGGAGCCCTGCTTTCCTGGAGATGGCTGAACACCTACCTTCCCATGGGCAGTGAGGAATGAATTCCTCATCTTGCTTTGCTTGTGCATGTGGCTTTGTCTTTACCTATTAAACTGTCTTTATCTCAACCCATGAGTTTTCTCACTTTCATTCTTCCAATTCTCTCCCTCATCCCACTGTGTGGGGAGTGAGTGAGCGAGCGGCTGCACGGGGCTGAGCTGCCAGCTGGGGTTATAGCACAACACGGGCTTAGCAGGCCAGGATCTAGAATGGATTTTATAATCCTTAATATTTCCCCTTCTTTGGTACTGGCATATATGGCACCCCTCTGAAAACTGGATTTATGCTAAGTTTAGCCAATGCAATACTTAAAGATAATCAAGCTCCAAAGCACTAGAGATAATGATATTAGCTAAGTGAATTTAGATCCAGTTCTTTGTTTTTGCAGAGCAATCCTTTTTGGAACATGTTTTGGTACTGTATGTGCAGTTTTTCTTGGACAGTTAGTTGTTCCAAAAGCAACAGGAAATAGCAGATAATGACCTTACTGCTTTAGCATTAATAATTTCTAACTTAGAGGAAGGATGCAGAATAAATATATAGCACTCCAAGATGTAATTCAGTCACTGTGAAAAACTGGTCTATACTTTTCAAGGTCCATACATCAATTTAAAAAGAGCAGGCAGGCTGTGTGGGATGTAATGAAGCCAAAGACAGGTACAAATCAACTTTAGTCCAATTTCTATTCCCAAAGAAATAGAAAGAATTGTACGTGGTCACTCCCAAGAAGAGATGAAGTGACTCTTCATACCATCCAGCTGCTGAAAAAAAGTACCTTTCAAATGCAGATCCACACATCATGTGAATGTCCAAGAATGATGGAACGTGGCCCATTAAGCCTTCTATTAATTCCCAAGTTTACTTACTGACAGCCATTAAACAAACAATATGTGACATGAACAACCTTTCTGGAGAAAAGGCATTTGGTCCAGAACACTGGATAGAGCTGCCTACAATTTGCTACTGTGACTCTGCTATGAATAAAAGTTGCACAATCGCCTAAAGAGCCTCTGCTTTCTCACACAGGTGGATTACACTTACCACACTTAACCTGGACACATGGCATTTTGGATGTAGGTTCATTTCTGAAGAGGCAGAAAAGAACAAATAAGATGTATCTCACTGCTTCTGACTCACAGATCACACACAGGAGGCCCCAAGAAAGTAAATGTGCATCAGTTCTCTCTTCTCTCCTCCCAAAGGCACTTGGGCATACTTTGTTACACTAACTTCACATCACTACTTGTATTTCTCCAAGTGCCTCTGTGGAGCTAAATCTGTCATCTGCAAGAAACCACCTCACATACACTTCAGATCCTCAAACGTTCCCACTTCTTTTCTTGCTAATGGCAGAGGGTGCTGAGAGTGGCCTTATTTTGAGGTGATGGTGGCAACAACTCCCAGACAGTTTCTGGGATCAGAAGAAGATCACTGACTAAATGGTGGTAGAGGAGCTCCCAGCCTCTTTTAGGAAAGACAAGAAGGTAGCAGGCAAAAGATCTGCTGCCACTGATTCCCAGCAGCCCCTGTTCCCTGACCAGTTTCCGTGCTTCAGCTATATGCCAGGAGATTTAAAGAAGTCTAAAATAAATGTCTTTCCTGTCTTGTTGACAGTGAGCCAGAAAAAACTATCCCCCTATGCAGGCTTCGTGTATCACCAGTCTTCCCAGAGGCACAAATGTGTTCCTGCTATATTGTCATCAGGCCCGATACAGTCACAGGCTCTGTCCCTAGGGACAGGCTTGTGCAGACATGTATGGCTGATATGACTTCGGCAGCTACAGCGAAGAGGAAGGCTCTCCTTCCTGACCTGCCTCCACAGCTGCAGAGCTCAGAAAGCCTCCACAGGCTATACAGCTGCAAGGATAGATGAGAACTGGATGAGGCTCCACAATAAGACATGTTTCTGCAAAGCAACCCAACCTGGATCACAAGAGCTTTAACAAAAAACAAAAAAAAGTGCATTCCACAAAAATACATGTGAAGTGAAGAAAGCAGCTGCATCTCAAAGGAGGAAAAAAGCAAAAATCAAAACAAAACAAAGAATTCTCATGAGTCTTCTGAGAGGGAGACATTTTCCTATTTCCTGAAATTTTAAAGTTTCGGTTTTAGCCAGCACAGAAGATATCCATTCAAATACTGAATATTCAACCTTATTTTGTTCTGACTGCTTATTGAAGAGCCTGTTAACATACAGAAAGTAAAGTGTAACATCGCTCAACATCTCTTCAGGAATGGCATTCACTTCCTGTGCAAACAGGACAATAGAAATCATGAGATGTCTTTGTACATACAATGTTTTTTGTAGCAGACAAAACCCATGAGGCTTCCATGTGGCATTGAAGCATCTTGAATTACCTAAAATAATCAAATTTTGTTGAAAACCTTGACAAATATTTCTAAAATATTTTAAAGGTTGCAAGATCTTTAATGCATGCACACATGCTCTCATCATACAGACTGATTCATATCCATACAAAGTTTTTAGCAATAGTAATTTCCCCTCACTTTTTGAGGTGCAGAATTTGAGAAAATTCTTTAATAGTTAAAATTGGAAAACCTTTCCCCATAGAATATGTAGTTGGTATAGGCACATGCTTGCACCACAGGTTAGAGTCTCTTTTAGATTAAATATGCTGGGATGAAAAAGAAGTCTTACAAATATCTCAACCGTCAAGTTGTACACAAATATCAAGCTCCATAGTTGCTGTAATGATTAGGGATGCCTTAAGCTCTCCCTTTTCCCCTCCCAGGACAACAGTAGGATCCAAGCAGCTCCACCCCTCTGCTGCCCTTAAAAGCCTGAATAGAGTCCCAGCAAACTGGCTATTCTGAAGCACAAACTCCAGGCAGAGATACTTAACACATCCAAAGGAAGTGAAAGGAAATTTATAGTAGAGTTTTAAAACTGGTTGATCTTTTTGCTACAACAGTTTCCTAAGTTTCAGTGACAACTGCTGCAAAGAATCCAAAGCAAGACCTCCTCCAGTATCTTGACTTCACCGGTGTTCTAGGATCCTGAGGACACTAGTATTCAAAAAGTGCCTCTAGCTACTGTTTTTGTTGGTTTTTAATGCCCCCACATTCACTTTGTTCTGAAAACCTGTCCTTCCCCTTAGCCCTTTCCATTTAAAAAAAAGGTTTCATATTTAAGATGCATGGGCTTACACTTACCCTTCTAATGGAAATGAACATGGACTGCAGTAAGCAGCAGCAGCTTGGGGGAAAGAGTATAAGAACAAGACATAAACTGTAAAAACACTAACCCCACAATACCCTCTAGTCTGAGTCTCAAAGCCTTGAGCAACTCCAAGGGCAAGAACCAAACATGGTGATTTACTCGCTCTTATTTTACAACTTTAGTGGGAGGCATGGAAACAGTTGAACACAGCTGAAACAGTTTCTAACCATCTCTCAGCCCTTTGGTCCCCAAGCCCAGGAGCAGAGAGCAGGGGTTGTCCTCTTCACCTCCTTGCTCACCAGTCCCTCCTCAGCAGAGGTGACAGCTGAGAGGCAGAGAACGGGAGAAAAGGACTACACATAACCAAATCTCAGCTAGCCAGTGGATTACCTACCTTACCTACAAAAATCAAGTGACACACACAGATGATATTTCATATAAACACATGAATGCAACTCCTTAGTCAGCTTGAGTTGTGATTGTATTTGATATCCATTCAACAGCAAACTGACAATCCAACATCTCCTTTTCAGACCACAAATACTTTGCACAATGATGAGTCTGCCCCAGCATGTGACCTAGGTTGTAACGTTAACTTTTCTTCTTCACATATTTACATCTTGTAGGCATCGCATCACTGTAAGTACAAATAACATCTATCTACAGTAGCCTGAGCTTAGACTACTTATGTGTTCCATTCCTCATGGCCAGAGACATGGGATCTTTTCAGGAAGGATGCTGGACCACCCTTTCTGATCAGTATGGTTGACAAGACATGACTGTAAAAGAGGTGGAATACACAAAGGCTGCTAGGCTGGGCACAACATAGCACAAGCAATCCTCAACACAGGAAAGTGAGGTCTTGAGTGTGCTTTAAAAATCTGGGATGTCATGACCTGGGGATTTGACCTGAGAGTACTAGCTGGGCTGCCCCACTATAGTGGCAGCCCTAAGGCTGCCACCATAGGTAGAGAGCAGTAAAGGCATCAAAGCCTACCTCAAGATTCCTCCCCAGAAGTGTCAAAGCATCCAAAGGAGGGTTGTTGGGGTTTTTTGGGGTTTGGTTTTGGTTGGGTTTGTGGGGTTTTTTTGGTTGGCTTTGTTTTGGGTTTTTTTCCCTTTGTTAAACACAGCAAGAATATCACAAGCAGGGGCCTGGATGGGGTACAGAAACCCTCTAAACATTTGTGTGAGGAGCTGAGACACTGTCCAAAGCCCATACTGTGAGGCTCTGAACCCTGCAGCCATTAGTGCCTTGAGATATGCTTTAAAACCACCACAGCAGCTTGATTCATCTTTTAAATCCCTCAGCCTTCATTTAAAATGTCCTCAGTGATGTTCACAAGGCACTCAATGGTTAGACAGATACAGTATCCTGCAACTGCAAGTAAGGGCAGAAATATCTCGTGGACATGGTGCTTTTTTAGGGAACTGACTTCTTGCCTACCTCAGCAGTAGAAAGGCAGTGAAGGACTAGTGCATAGGGAACAGATATTTTTTCATTTTATGTTATCCAGACTTTTTGGTTATGGTTTATCCAAATAACACCAACTTGTAATGCTACAGCTCAGGCAACACCTGGGAAGTATATATTACTAAATTCAAGTCTCTAATGCCATTCCTATGGAGTAGAAAGAGGAAGAATTTTGTGCTGTTACCTGTTTTGATAATGGTTGTTGGCTCCCCACCATGCAGGCTAGCTCTGCTGATTGAAGGGCCACTGATGTCTGTCCAATAAACCATCTTGTCTGTGCAGTCATAAGCAACTCCAATAACAACTTTGTCCTGTTGGTCAACAAGCAAATTAAACCAGCTTATGCTGAACAACTATTATTTGCCAGTAGCACTAGCTTATGGATCTAAGTCTCAAGCCTGGGGAAAAAAAAAATCTTGAGGAAAAGTGGGAGATGGGGAGGATAAGCAGAAAAAACAATTGGGTGGCAGTCATTGTAGAACAGTTTAGAAAAATACTTTGAATTAGAAGTACCTTCTAACTAGCAGACAACATTTACAACTATTATATTCAAAGAAGCATTGTAGATATTAGTACTGAACAGTCAGTCTCACTTCTACAACTTTGCCTGCATATCCATTTAAAGAAAGTTCTCATTGTTATTTTACTGTGTTATCCCTCATCTGCTTTTTCTCTCTTTCCCTTCAAGGAGAAATAATGACTTCTATCAAATCTGACTTGCATTCTGTATATTCATCAACCCATGCACAATGGCTGCATTTCAGCAGTGCTACCTACATAGCATCATTTGATTCAAAAAAGTTCTAGCAAAGTAAGTTTTTAAAATAAAAAACAGCTTAAACAAATACTCTATAAATCATTCTGCTGGGAAGAATATGCTCAGGAACAAGGAACATATATATGCAATTTTCCAGACAGAAGTTAGGACTAGAATTTGAACTTGGAGTTGAAACTCTTTCCTCCACGCAAATGAAAGAGACTTTCAGGGTAAAACAATAACTTCACATGGACACTCAGGTCTATCACCTTTGCTGCTTTTGTAACTTGTGATGTCTTAGAAAGGTGGTCCAAACCCATGCATTAAGCCACATGTGTGTATTCATCAGCGTACATTAATGCTGTAGGTTCCAAAACAATCTGAACACCTCTAGGCTGCTAAACGCTGTCACTTTGCAAATACACAACATTGAGACAACACAAGCAGAGACAACACTGTTAGCAGAGACTGAAAGTTTCATTTTAATTGAACGTTTTAATGAAGAGTTGCATCTTATCTCTTGGAAGCTCTTTCCTGATGGTATATCCAATGAATTCATTTAAGCTAGATCAAAGAAATAATGAGACTAGTTGACAAGGATTCAGAACCATGTCTCTGCATCAGCTCAACTACTCCATTTTGCACACAGTATTTTACTTTATTTTTACATTATTGCAGCACTTTAGACAAGAGACACAAGGTTGATTTTGCCTGTACATCACATCACAGTTTGTAATAAGTGACTTAGTCAGATTTGGTCACAGTAATGTAAAAAAAAAGCCAGCATGCTACCTGGTATTGCTACCTATTATAAATACTGTAACACTGGAAGAAAACAGAAATCCCAGGCTTCAGGCAAAACAGATGAGTATGATGAAACTGGAAGTGAGAAGAGTTGGTGTGTGCCACAGGTGATGGAAGAGATAGGTTCTCAGCATCAGGGATTTATTCTGAAGGAAAAAAGATTCTCAAGACAGTAGTAAGAAGTGTGGGGAAAAGATTTACCACCCACTGGGCCTGCACTTGGAGAAGGAAGCAACAAAGAAGCAGAAAAAAAAAAGAAAAAAGAAAAAAAAAAGTCTCTATATATCTGTAGCCAAGAAGTGCAGAGAGTTCACTGAAAACAGGAAGAGATTAAGACTTAAGAAAAAACTTGAGGTAGTAAGAGAGGGAAGAAAAGGGTTTATCCACACACTGCTCTTGTAGGTCTCTTAGACTTTTATAGCAGACTCAGAAAGCCAATGGAAATGTGAGTGTACAATGAGCTGTTAGAGGCATGCGAGATCACAAACATTAGATTTTTGTCTTATGAGCTACTCTTTAAAGCTCAGTTTCAGGTGTTTTGACTAGTCGGGTCTGGAATTTTCAGTAACATAGTGATGGGATACTGAAATTTTCATCAACAGTAAAAATTGGGTTTGGAACTTCAATTATCAAATTACATAGACCAACAGTCTCACTTTCATCTTTGTCACAAATCTTCTAAAACACATTGACTTAGTATGGTAGGTTACTTACTGGAATATGCAAGAGTGCTTTTGCACCATTTTTCTTCATATTGTTTCCCTCTAGTGGGACATGTTCAATTTTACCACTTTGCGCAAAAAGCAAGTGCGTTCCTGGTGGCAAAGGTACTGTATCTGGTCGGACAGAGGGCCCAATAACAACAGGAGGAGCAGCTGTGCTCAGACCTTATTAATAGAAAAGGAAACAGATGGGGAGAAAATTAGTTTGTACAGCATAATAAGGCTCCTCGTTATTTGCAGAGACACAATTACTGTCAGACTTCTTAGAAGGAAAAAGCCCTATAAGCAGACACTAATAACTATAATCAGATGCAGAAAGCTTCTGATTTTTTCCCCTTGGCTGACAGAGAAGGAGCAATTGACATAATAGGTCTTTTCATGTTCAGCTCTTTCCTTCAAATGTTTAGAAAAGCCTATCTTATTTTGCAGCTGAAGTGAGTAAGACGTAGGAAGGAACATCCTTCATTTCCTGAGGCAAGTCAGTTACCACACATTCAGATTTGCCACAGCTCCCAGAGGGCAGAAACTACAGAGGCCTCTCACAGTTTCAAGGCAGGGAAGAAGTTAGAAAACCATCTTCTTATTCAGAGGCTCACCACAGTTGTCCAGAGACCCTGGCTGAAGGAAAAGTGTATGCTGGAGTTACCAAAGGGCTGCAGCATGAGGCATATCACCACTGGGACAGCAAAGATCTGCATTGCTCCAAGGCAGTGCTGTATCTCCGGGGCATGACTAAGCCCTACATTTGGGAGACAGTGCACTTAGGTGGAGAGACACCCGCAAGAAACAAGTGCTTCAGGCACTTACATGGTGGTTGGACTCCTGGGCTGCTTCTGGTGCCATCAATCTCATTTCCATCCCTGTCCACACACCAGCAATACCCACTGCTAGAATGGCACTGAGTGGGTAGGTAATTCCCATGGTCATCACACTGGGGAATGAACTGACCAACTCTTATCTCCCTTAAGAAGAAAGTGCCTCCGCTTCCAAGAGCTACTTCTCGTTCATGCTGACATTTGGTCTTTTCCACTTCTGTAAAAAAATACAGAGCAGTGAGTATTTCCATTTTAACTAATAACTATGTTCCATTAACAGTTAAGGTATGCTGACCACTTATAATGCAAGTATTCTTACTGCTGGAAGAGCATGGCACTGTTACAAACCTTGAAGGCATATGCCTTCAGTGCACCTTCAGGAACGATTTGTCCTATGTAAATGTGATACATTTGCCTTAAACTTAAGTCATTTTATCTTTCACTGCCTAATTTAAAACAGAACAAACAGCCCCCCTGCAGCTTCCTACATTGAAGAGTCATAAACAGAAGCTGGAAAACACTGCTTTTCTCCTTGAGGCACATTAGCAAGAACATTCTGTCCAACTTGTGAACCCAATGTCTACTCATTTGACAATTATCCATGGGCCTTAAAAGGTGACTAATTAGTCAGGCCATACAGTGGATAAAGGTTTTCTGTAATGCTAAAAGTCAAGTTTCCCTTCAGAGCCGCAAGAGAAAACCAAAACATGAGGCAGATGCCAAGGTCTCTACAGAACCTAGGAAGTGAAACAATTCATTGCTTTGATGCATATTAGGTTTTTAGAGTTCAGTTATCAAGTTTGAGCACTCATTTGATACTTTTGAACTTAAGAAAGCAATTGCAGGAAAAGATTGTCCAGTCCCTGGTAAAGTGCATAAGGCTATACAGAAAAAAGGAATACTACTACGTATGCAGAGAAACATATGATGCACAATGGCTATGCCACATGCGTATGTATTACTGTAAAGATTACAGAGGAAAAATTAACTTTCCAGGTTATCAGGAGATGCAGGGATTCAGTTCTTTTGGTTTCAATTTTACAAAACAGTCTGGACTAAAATATACCTTTCTTATGGTATTACCTGTCATGCAATAGGGAATGTCATCTGGATCAATATATACTTCTAGATACCAAACAGCATAATGAAATTAAAACAATTCAATAAAAATAATCTTTTTCCTTCTCTAGACAAAGAAATCTGGGTTCTGTGCATTGGGAGAGAAAGAGCTCTAATTATGACGGAATATCTTTTTCCTGCCAATGATTTCTACAGTTACTGCCTGCTGAAGCGGCTTGAACAGTACACTTCCATTTATTCCCTTCCTTGTTTTTACCCTGCCTGGTGGACAGCATTAGCTATGTGTTGCTCAGACTAGACCCAGCCCAGCTGACCAAAAAGCTAATCCCATGCACCCACAGACTACTGCACTGTAAATCACACAAATACAAAAAAGAAGGGTAGGTTTTTTATTATTATTTAATCTAGTTATGCAAGCAAAAGCTTTGGACAAGTTTCATGCACCTGGACACAATTAGAGTAGAGAAATATGTCTGGAGAATAGCTCACTCTAAACAACTGAAATACTTGGCATCAGCTTTAATGTGGGTGGTGGAGAGCCTTGAATCAACCTACAAAACCAGACTCTGAAGGAAAGTCTCCATTATCTGTCTCAAATTTTGTTTGCATGTATTCAATGCACTATGCAGTGTGCAGGTAAAAGAAATATTTATTCCAGTAACTGGATAGTTTTGCCACACTTTTTCTTCTTTTTAAAGCTCTAATTATGTGCACTGCTCCTGAGAGAAAGCAGGGGAATACAGAGTATTGGTAAACTGACCCACTCTGCTTTTGTTCATTGCAGAACAGTCTTCATTGTGTTCACATTAGAGACACTGCTAGCTCCTCCTCAGTGGGATATAAAAACACATGTAGAAGCTGGTTGTATTTCCTTCCCATCTGAAACTCCCAGAATTAGAGAATATCCAACAGCTTACAATTTTTAAATCAATAGACAAGATCAATTTTATGAAAAGGAGCTATCAAATATGAATTATACAAAGAAGTGTATATACACTCCCAGATAGGACCCAGCTGTTATACATAAAATATATTCCTATTATTGATAATTTGAAATATCTACGTCTGTTCTAATTTCAAGACAATGTTCACATTTATATCTGCAGATTTTATACAGGAATACCGATGGAATTTTTGAAGAGTATTTACATTGCAATGATCAAGACCAATCTCACAAATGGCCTGCTTATGCAATTAGCCCCACTAAAGTCAAAAGACTAATCAAACAAATAAATTTTCAAAATTAGTACTCAGTTTCTAGAAGGTAGAGAATATGGCTTGTTCGTTCTAAAAAAAATCCCATCAACAATGATTTTTCGGTTGCATAAAAAGATGTCAAATACCCTATTGTCACTTACTTTTAGGAATAACTATGCATTTTACTACTTATGTGCTCCTGATAGTCTCTTATATTTATAAGCAATTTTCTAGTGCAATAAGTAGTATCTAGGCAACCTAGTCTAGTGGAGGGTGTCCCTGCCTATGGCAGGGGGGTTGGAACTAGATGATCTTTGAGGTCTCTTCCAACCCAAACCATTCTATGATTCTATGAAGTAATCTATGTTACTATTAAAACTTATAAACCAAAACAAGCCCCTAAACTAGTTAGGACCATCCAAACTAGGCACTTGGGATCCATATTGTATTTTTTCTCTCCTTATCTCTGAATCATAGGCAGGATTACTATGCTCCATATCACAGCTCACTAACTCTTACTGCTGGAAGGTAAGCATCTTTGCTACTCTTCACTCAAAACTCATTCAGAAGAAGTTAGTCCTGTTTAAACATTTTTTACCAAAGAGATCAGCAGTGAGAGGATGTACATTTCCTTTACCAGGTGAATGCCTTTACACGATTTCCTACTTTCCAAAGGAACACCTTTCCTGCAGCTGTAGGCACGACTTGGTATGACTGTTTTACCCCCTCCAGCTACAGCCATTCCCTTGAACGTTTGTTAGTCAGATATTGATGGGCTGCTGAACAGAGGAAACAGGTCCTTAGTCTAAGAGTTAAGGCTCCCCAACTACGGGTGAGAAGTCAAACTAAGTATGAGTACCTGGATTTAAACAGCTATACACTAACATGGCCACATAGTCTCCTTGAAGTGGAGAAAAATCTAGTCAACACAGTGTATTATCCAGGGCATTCACGTTATTTTGTTATCCTGAAGAAGACATCAACATCTGGTCAGCTGGATCAAGCCCTGCACTAATTGCTGATTAGATTTCCACTCAGTATAAAACCAATGTCAACAGCCAGTTTAGAGACACCTAAAGGAAAGTGAGCTAAATCCCAGTCCAGTGTTGTAACCTATGCAGCAATGAAGGCACAATGACAGCTGGTTGTGACAAACAACCTGCTTTACAGTCATACATTTTACTCAGTGTGCTTAAGAGAAGATGCTCTGATTATGCAAGCTTTCAATTGTGTTAATTAACTGTCTAAAATGAGGCTCGCTATGACGAAGTTTGAAAGATGAGATTGACACAGTCAATAAAGTACATTCCCTGCCTTGCTGAGCTAACAGTACAAGTTAGACAACACATATAAGAAGAATTGGCACATATTTAGACAGTACAAGGGCTACTTTGTAAGCCAGCTTCCAGGCACAAACATTATGACTAGTAACTTTTCTTTCCTTCAGTATAATAACCTACATGAGGTTTCTTAATGCTCCTCCTTTAATATAAATACAGTAATATTTCATCCAGTCAAGATTCTTCAAAGATACAGAACAATTAATATTAGGAGAGTTCTCTGATCTCTTGACTGGCATGAAGAAAACTTCCATTAACTACAACAGGTACAGGTAAGAGCAAATGCGTGGTGCAACAGTGCTGTTACAACTACTACTATACCTGATGGTAGCAAATGGAAAATAAGTCTTGCCTATTTCAAGGCTCCACATGCAAGGGTTACCAGCCCTGATTTTCAGAGGTTCTTACCATTCTTGAAATCCACATTTGAAAGTCAAGACAAATGATCATGTCAACAATGAGAAGAATGGTGTAACATTAGGGTTAGTTCATACTGTCAGAGATGAAACAAACAGTAAGAGCAAGACTGGGGTATCCACTGATGCACGAAAGTGTATCACTGACCTAGTATCTTTGCGTTTCCCTATGGCACTCTACTTATGCCCACAGAACAGTATCGTTTTCAAAACAAAGCACCATACTGTGGGCTACCTTAATTTGATAAATGATTAAAAATTGAAAAATTACCTGAGTCAGTGGACAAATGTCATTTGTAGTAGTAGTAGTATTTCTAGTAAGTTCCTATATTACCTGATTTTAAAGTCTTGATTTTAAATTTCCTTATTAAGAAATCTAATTCCTTCATTAGGATTCTGGAGGAAAATATACAACCATAGGTCACAAAAATAGGCCGCAAAAGTTGAGAAAGACAGGACCTCATCACTAGATAAACTGAGCTCATTAAAGTCAACAAGTAGATTCACACAGTCAAATGGAATACACTGCATAGACTAGCCTCTAAAGATAGACTCATTTTGGAAACCACAACTGAAAAAAGCTATCAGCAGATCACCGCCATTAGCAGATAACTGCGAGCAGGTAAGCTGCCAGCACCCAGCTCAGTGCTGTAGGGATTATGAGAGGGTATAAATAAGAATTCAGCGTATACACAGGGAACACTGCACAGGTATAGAGAAGCAATGTGGGACTGGGGAAGATGGTACAAGGAATACTGGGTCCAGCTCTGGCAACCACAGTTCCAAAGTATAGTGAAAAACTGAACCAGTGTCCAGGAAAGAGCACCTAAAAGAGAAGCTGTAGTGCAGAACAGAGATCAAGGGTCTGACGAAGAAGTTATGTTCCATGGACCATAGTACACAGAAGTCAGACTAGATACATAGAACAGTGCATCCTGAACTCAAGCTAAATGTATAACCTTCCTCAGAAAAATAAATTTGTATTTAATGTTTTAAACATTTTTTTCAGATGTTTCATAAACTACTACTAGCAGTCTTTAAAAGTCACTGAAATATATCATGGAACTTGAAAAAATGAAATGGAAATAGCATGTATATGGAAAGTGGGCCAGGTGAAAAGCATACCTGTACACATTTCCCACATAAGCAAAGAAACAAACAGAATGGCGGCGGGAGGCAAACGCCAAAGCCATATTCAAACATTCAAAGTCTTTTTTGCTCATAAAGGAAAGCTCTTGCAGCAGCACTGCAGAAAATGATTTATGGACTTTTCCAAAAAAAGTTGGAGGCTGAGAAAACAGGATGAGAAACAGAGATGTATGGGACTTCTTCCCTTCATTTTGCAGTGGGGATTACAGTCCGATATACTAAACCAAACTCAATTAGTTCTGCAACATCTCTGAAAAAATTTTAAAGATTTGATATAACTGCTCAAACAGGTTTTCACTCACAAGCTAAAGATGAAGCAAATTAAAACTGTGTCCAGAATCAGTATGTAATCAAAGAGTACTTTTTAATTTCCCACATGGATCACTTTATTGCCTGCATATCACAAGGAGTTATACTGACATTTTTAATTGCTGTTCTCAGATGTTGCCAGAAAAAGAGGAGAAAAAAAACCAAAACAAAATAACACGCTTCCCTTTGTGCCTTCATTTTCCTTTGTAATCCTTAATTTACAGTGTTGCCCTGTTGAGTGCATTTCTCATGTAAAATGGGATTGTATACAGAGGACCAGCAAATGGCTCTTAACAGTCAGACCCCTAGTTCCAAGAATCTAGATTTGTTTCTGTTTAGCAAACAGTGTCTGGGGTCTGCAGGGATAGAAACACTCAGACATCTGGTTTTTTGAAATGGAAAAATGAAGCGTGAGGAAATAATGAAGTACAGACTTTCTTAATAGCTGTGAGCAGTGGGACGTTCCAGCATCATTAACTCTTTCATTAACCTGCCAGTTCACTCCTACAGACATTCTCTTGTGCATGACTTAAATCCATTTTACTTGTTAGTCTACTTGTTTCAAGAGTTGCCATTCAGCAGTGATGGGACTCAATAGTAGGTTCCGCATAATAATAAATACACCACACAAGCAAGCAATTGTACACATGGATTGGAAAATGGTACAGCAGAAATAACCGAGTATTCAGATGAATGAAACTTTCCATGCTATTAACAACCAGGAAAGACTTCAGTGACTTGACTGAGGCTAATTAGATCAAAACCTTAGCAAGTAAAAAGGGGAAGAAAGGGTCTCTAATTATAGCTGAATACAATACAGCCTCATCTGGAATCTCCATTCTGAAGGAACTTACTTTACAAATTGGGTGCTAAAGAAAGCTGCTTTTTTGCTAGGCTTCAGAAAATGTATTTCAATTCTATCTCCTGGCAATGATTAACTGCTGGATAGATCCATTTTAAAAGTACTAAAGCTTTAGCAGCAGATGACAACCCAAGGGCAGCTATTGTTCTATTAACGCTAAGAAGGGAGGAGTAGCTGAGTTGTTGTAAACACTGCCATTGCTGCAGACAAGCAGAGCATTACAGATACTCTGTACTTCAGTCAGGATTCAGCAAAAGTGAGACTTTCTTATCTACACAGATTTTTTTCTGCTCAGAGCATTTCATGAGCCGAGCCAAATGATGCAAGTGTTTCTAAAGCATGTCTTCTACTGGTAGTACAAAACAGCATAAAAAAAAAAAAAAATCAGAGGCATATATGAAGACTAACAAAGCCTCACAGATCCCCACCCATAAAAACAGCAGATACAACAAAACTCCCCAAAATATTTTGTTACTACAATTAAAGCTGTGACATGGAAAGATCTCTGTTCAAGATACAATTGTGTTGAGTATGGAAAGTCAAGATGTGTACAGGATAAGCAACAAGAAAATAACACAAAGCTACAACAAAATAGTACAGTGTGCTTAGCAGTTTAGTAGACACACTAACCACTACATGTGAAAAGGTGTTGTTCTCAACAAAAAAACCCCACTTAAATATGCTACCACATATACTTAGAAGAAATTAATTGTGTCCTGGTAATAAAGTTAATTGGTTGAACTCAAGTATGAGTCTACCAAACCACCTGTTTCAACTACAAAGGGGATGTGCCTGACATGAAAGCAATATTTCTGCCTCTACAATTCTTCCTGGAAAACTGGAAGCTTTAAGGTTTGATTTTGCTTCAAGTTATTCATATGAAGTTTCTCCTCTCAGAGGAATAATCCTGGTTTCATCAGCTGGATGGTTAGCTAAATATTTTAAACACAGGTCAGAAACACTAGGTTGTTCTTCATTCATCTGGCATTAAAATAAAAATATACAGGGGCATTCATGCATGAAAAGTTAGTTAAAAATAATATTGAAAGACTGATAAAG
Source organism: Aramus guarauna (assembly GCA_013400195.1). Lineage (NCBI taxonomy): Eukaryota > Metazoa > Chordata > Aves > Gruiformes > Aramidae > Aramus > Aramus guarauna. The sequence continues at coordinate 580,961 of VXBL01010301.1, forward strand.
TGACAAAAGCTAGAGCTTCAGAATTAAACACTGAAAAACCTCTTACAATTTACCTAGGATAGAAAAGTTTAGAAGCACTAGGTGATTTGATGCAATGTGTGGAGCATACAATGAAGAGTCATGTAAACATGATCTAAAACTAGAAACAACGTTGTGATTTTTTATGTCTTTCCTATAAATGATCCTTGCCTTTTTAAGACATGAGTATCCAATTGTGCAAAAAAAGGTCAGAATACAGTGGTAAAAGAAAAAGATTAAGTTTCAGCAAGACATCAGGTAGTAATATTGTGCCATGCAGAAAAGCACTTCTAAGCCAGAACAGCCACTATTAAAAACTCCTCAATTTTGAATGATCAAATACTTTGGACATCGTTAAGACAACAGCGCAGAAGCTGAATTATAAAGAGAGACTCCCTCCTCAGTCATACTGCTTCTTGCTTTCTTTCACTCTGGCCCTACGCCTTTCTTACTCTTGGCTGCACAGTTTGAGTTTCAATCTGTGCAGAGTCTTTTGCCCCACAGCAAGAAGCTTAGAAGCATGAGAATTGGGTTTGAATATACTCAGAAGTTAGGTTTTATTTCCTGGATGAAAGCATTCACCATTCTGCAAAAGCTGAGTGCTGTCCCATAGGTTTGCCAGGCTTCTGAACTAAAGGAACTGTAAGAATGCTACTTTGTGCTTCAGTGTTCCTTACTTTCTTTTTGAGCATACCTTCAAGAATAGGAGTTTTATACTTCAAGGTCCAAAATACCATGCAAGAGCATAAATGTGGGAGGGTAAAGAACTTTCTGCTAAATAGAGAGCAAGCCCGGTAAATACAAAAACAACTACGTGCTTGTTAGAAACTGGAGTTAGTCTTTCTAGACTCTTGACAGCTATTCATGGCACAGAGGCATCTAGATTCTGCTGAAGACAACAGTGCAGGTGTTTTGGTCTCATCCTTCATTTTTCTCCTGTCGTTGTTGCATTTCATTTGCCAACATTATCCAGATGTTTTATGGTAAGTGACTACTGTGTATGGAAACCAAGTCAACCTTTACATAAGACTACTTCAAAAGATAGTATCAGCTTGGGGATAAGAACTGCTGAGGATTAAACAAACAAAACATAAACCAAGACATTGTACAGCCTATCATGGAAAAGTGATAATAGTCAAGATACAGATTTTGACACAAGCTTGGTGAAGTTCAAAACTTGAAAGACTTGAGAAAGAATAAAGACCCCAATAAGACACTACACGATCTGGTTCAGAGAGGAACCAAATTAACATATATCCTTCAACTCCCAAACTATATTTCTAGTCCAGCTTTGAAGAACTATAAAATTTTACCTCCTAACACACACTGGAAACCATCCCCACGATAACCTGCCTTACACTGGCAGCTGAAGGACCCAGGAGTGTTGTAGCAGAAAGCATAAGGATGACAGTGGCCTTGTTGACATTCATCTACATCTGTAAAAGAAATGATCAATCTCAGATAACTGTTCCTCCTGGTGGATAAATCAGAGTGACAAATTAAAGTGCAAACCTGCCATATTGCTTTAAGGCTCCTATTTTAGGATATCTGATTAGAATTCTAGACCTTTGGAAGAACATCTATAGAGAAATGCGAAGAAAAAAAAACAAACAACAAAACATACATGTATTTTAGATTCTGTCTCTCAGCAAATCCCTACACTCTGCTATTCCAATGGGTAACTATCATTGTTAACTTGTACAGCATTTTAGAAATACATGCCCAGGTTTCTCAAGAAAAGACTTAACACAGCAAGAGAAGTAGGATTTGGCCAGCAAGGTTTCCAACATGTAATTAGGTAAAGCTGCTCCCCCACTGCACTCCAATTGACATGAAACAGAACATAACTTTTTTTACATAGTCTGAGGATCATGTGTCACCATCTTAGTAACATAAACCAATACAGTGCAAACAGTTCCAGCAGATGAAGATCTGGTCTACTAACTGCAATTTCTGCATTTACCTCATCTTGGAATTCTGTAGCTCAAATATTTAAGAGTGAACTCACAAGTGAGGGGAAGATAGGACAACAGCTTAATGCAATGCCTACCTAAGTGACTTAAAATGAAAATTCCTGTTTTAAATCACAAGTAACTATAGGACATTGCAATGACAAGCCAGGTTGTGCAATAAAGAGTATAAAAACCCCACAACAAATGGTGCTACTTACCCTCACAGGCACGCCCATCTCCGGAGAAGCCAGGGAGGCATGTGCAGATGTAGGCAGACCCCCCGGTGTACTCACACCGAGCACGCTGAGGAATGTCACAATTGTGTGTGCCTGTCTGGCAGTGGTTTATGACATATTCAACAGCTGCAGGTTAGATATACAAGAGAGGAGATGAACATTTGAATTTTCCTCCGCAAAGTCTGAAGCTCATAAGGAGTTTATAGGGAGAGAAGAACAGCTGTGAAAGCATACAGAAGAGAAAGGAAACAAGGAAACTGACTTTTTTTGTTGTTTCTTTGGGGGTTGGGGTTTTTGTCCAAGTTTTCCCCTTTCACTGGTGTTAAATCTTCTTATTAATGTTTTATAAGGAACTGACTGTCCTCAGCACCTCATAAACATTTGTTAATATAGAAGAGAGGCTACCACAGTGACAGAACCCATTATCTGTGACAGTTTTGTTTATGAAAAGGAGTCCTGGATGAAGACATGTAAGGCGTCTCACAGGTGTACCTCACATGTTAGCTAAGTGGCCAGTTCACTGCACTGGGAATTGTTAGATATTCTGCTACACTAACCTAGCACTGACCCAGGGCTGTCACTTGGCAAAAGAGCAGCTGTGACTCACTCAATAAAAGATAAACACATTGTCAACTATTGGAGATATTTTTGACCAACTGTGGGAGCTAGGACTAGACCTGCAGCTTTTCATAACTTTCTCCTTGTTGACAGCAGTGACTCTGAAGGCATTGCAGTGCTTTACACACAAATTATTTCAGGTAGTTCCTGGAGCCCTGCCTATGTTTGCCTGTTATGTCAGAGAAGAGGAAAGGAAACTGTGGTATCTAAAATAGGAAGAGGCAAAATATTACAACAATTTTGAGCCTGGAAATAGATGAGCTTGCAGTGCTTACATCCAGGAACAGCCTTCCAGCTGCTGTAACGGAGTCCACTGAGGCTTTCTTTATGCAGGTCTTATGAGGAGTTGACAGGGGACTAAGATGAGACTCTACAATGCTCCTTTCATCACAGTACAGAGATGGAAACTACCACAGTATCGGCAGGGAAATAACAAAAATCTGCCATCAGAGCCAGATCTGAAAACAGTCTTTTTTTCCATCTCTCTGGAGGAGGTGACGTCATTGCTAGAATGATTTATATCTGTTCTGTTTGATGAAGGAAGTTTTAGATTACAAAAGAATCCATTCAGAACTGCATTATAAATGCATAAGATTTGGAGTTGGAGCTTGAAGGGAGTCCTCAAATCCTCCTATTCATCAGCCTACAAATAGGAGAACAGGGTTTATTTACAACTCTTGTCTAAAGCTATCTAGTGAGTCACACAGCTGGTACGAAAAAGCTGCAGTTCCAGAAAAGCTGAGTCAGAGCTGGTATCCCAGAGCAAGCTGCGAAAGCACAAAGAGGGTAACTATTGCTCTTTCTGGGGTTCAAGTTGTCTGTAGGCTATAAAACCCTCGTCTGTGGAAAGGGGAACAAGATTACCATAATATTTATTTGCAATTTGTTGGGAAACTAGAGCTCATCTTCCCTCTGTTCAGTCTTACAGATGCAAAGTTTATTTCTGATTGAAGGAAGGGACCAAAGTGAAGTCTTTCAAGCTGGGCAAATAATTACGTAGCACTTGTTAGAAGTGTGACACATGAACTTCATGGGAAGCTGGCAGAGTGAAGCCAGCAAGGTCATGGCTGGAGGGAAGAATGTTCCCTTTCAGGTCCAAGTGACAGAAGGGCAGTGGTGGACATAATGAAAAGAACATAAAGCCCCTCTTCCACATCTCACCCTGTCTCTTCCAGTGTCCTGGTAGAAGAAGTTGCTTTTTCCAACTGTTCTGCAACAAAGGGAAGACTTAGGGTGCACTGTGAGTAGATGCAAACAGTAATTCTTACTGGAGCAGAGAAATGGGGCTCCTGATGGAATGTAACACATAGCATGCAAAGTCACACACTTAAGGGAAGTAATGCAACTTTCTGCTGTAAGATGAAGGCTCTTCAGCCTTAGCTGAAGAACAGTCTCGACTATAATGAGGAAAGGCCTGAATGTATTAAGGTTTTGGTAGCGGGGAAAGCTTCCACCACAAAGCAGGCAAGACAGAAGCAACATAATCCTCTGTCAGTACAGAATTACTGTCAGGTTGCAAACAAAGATAAAAATTGTAACTAAAAAAATTATAACTCTAATCTATATCCTATCCTGACAGTTGCAGCTCTAGCAGTAGAGCCATTACCCCTCTTCTATCTGCAGCTTGTTCATTTATTTAGCTTTTGATATAATTGACAGCCTAAAGAATCAGCTTAATATTGTGAAGGGTAAAGCTCATGGTTTTTCTTTCTATATGGAAAATTCACTTTCAATACACATCCCTCACAATCAATTCTGTCAGCTACCAAATGGAATTTCTACAACTTGAGTGAAAAACAGAGTGTATTGGGTTTGTGTGGCAAGGTTTTGGTAGCGGGGAGAGAGGCTATAGGGATGGCTTCTGCGAGAAGCTGCTAGAAGCTTCCCATGTCTGATACAGCCAATGCCGGCCAGCTCCAAGACGGACCCACAACTGGCCAAGGCCAAGCCAATCAGCGACAGTGGTAGCATCTCTGTGATAACATATTTAAGAAGGAAGAAAACAACCTAGGGGGAGCTTTTGCAGCCAGAGAGAGAAGATGCAAGAAACTCTGCAGACACCAAAGTCAGTGCAGAAGGAGGGGGAGGAGGAGCTCCAGGTGCCAGAGCAAAGATCCCCCTGCAGCCCATGGTGAAGACCATGGTGAAGCAGGCTGTCCCCCTGCAGCCCATGGAGGAAGGATGAGGGNTCAAGGGCAGTAAGTAGAAATCAGGAGTGAAGTTGAGTCCGGGAAGCAGGGAGGGGTGAGAGGAGGTGTTTTAAGATTTGATTTTGTTTCTCATTGCTCTACTCTGTTTTGCTTGGTAATAAATTAGATGACTTTTCATTTAAGTTGAGTCTGTTTTGCCCGTGACGATAATTGGTGAGCGATCTCTCCCTGTCCTTATCTCAACCCACAAGTCTCTCTAGTGAAGGAGGGGGAGTGATAGAACAGCTCTGGTGGGCACCTGGCCTCTAGCCAGGGTTAACCTATACAGAGTAATCAAGAAAAAGAACCCTCAGTAGGACAACCTTAGTCCAGCAAATACAGATTAACTCAGGCTTCCTCCATAAAAAATGTTTTTAAATTAAATAAATATAACTAATTCAGTGACAGCTACTGAATTTGAAGTTTTAATGGTCCATTGACAAACCAGCTAGATTTCCTCAAAATCTCAAAGACTTTAACAGTGAAATGATTTGCAGTTACAATTCCTTTTCAGCATGATTAGACACATTGTTTTAGACTTGTGCACTGCCTTGTTCAAGTGATGAATCTGTAACTAAAATCTAGTATGTTAAATCTAATTCTGGATTAGACATAATAAAGAAACAAAACCCAAACCCCCAAAACACCAAAGCACGCGACTACAGAAAATGCAGAAAAAAGTTCTGTTACCTTGAAAGTAAGGTGCTGTGAAATAACAACAAATGAAGGCTCACTTTTTGTTTAACAAATTTGAATTTTACTTCCATGTGAAATCTGCAGCTAAATAATGGTACAGAAAGGACAGAAACATTCAATAATCATTTCCACTTCCTACTTGGAAACATTCTGAATGGGAATTTTTTATGAGATGAAAATAAAGTACTTCAGACACCTTCTTTGGTTATCTAATGGATCATAATCACTAACTGCAGCACAAACTCCTAAATTCAGCTCACGTTAGAAGTCAGTGCAGATCCTAAAAGCTCTGTTTCCTGTCCCTGTGAGATGAATCACAGCCTGAAAGCAGGTGGGCAGTGCTTTTGAGAAATACGAAACTCACCAACACAAGTCCGCTCATCCGCTGCAAACTGGTATCCTTCAACACACTCGCAACGGTAGGTGCCTGGCTGGTTATTGCAGACTGCATTGCTGCCACATAGAGCTGGTTGCTCTGAACATTCATCAACATCTACAATATTATAAAGATTCTAGTTATTACAAAGATGCATTTAATATTGATGCCAGAAAAACAGAAATCCTGCAACTGTTGAATAATAGCAGGGTTGAGTATTTAAACCACATCTTGGATAGACCATACCTCTTAAAAGATGTTAGTAACCTGAAAATAAGTTTTCAGGTAACTGTGTCCTCAGCTAACCTGCACAAAAAAAAACAACCCACGAGAGGTTCTATAATGGAGTAACAAGGGGATGGGATGGGAAATCAGAGAGGAAGGAAGAGCCACTGAGAAAGAAGAGGCAGCCTACAAGGTGATCAGAAGCAGTGATGACTACTGGGAGAGCATGAACTTTAGGACAGACTTCCCCTTTCATTATCCATATACATCTCTAATCTGCTGCTGCTCAACTCACAGCACCAGGCAACTGGGAGGGACAGTGTGATGCTGTTTTCATTTGCAAGTTGACTTAAGGGCTGTACACATGTGCACATGCCATTCCTCATCTTCCTTAAGAACTTTTAACCTAGTTGACTCATTTTAACTAGAACTTGCAGTACAGTAAATTTCTCACAGCTAAGTTCCCCACGGGCTTTATGAAAGGACGAACTGGGTAGGAAAGATGCTTTTTAAGCTAGCAAAGCATACCCAAGTTTGACCCTTCAAGACAGTCAAACTTGCTTACTTTGATTTTTTAAATATGACAGCTACCTCAGCATCCCTCTAACCTATCTTTCCCCAAAACAGCCTCATTTTGCTGAATGGCTAGTCCTGAGAGCCAATACATTCCAAGCAAACAAAATGCTACATTTGCTGTCATTTTGTAATAAAAGTTTTCTGATACCATAACAAACGTTTCCATCTCCACGGAAGCCAATTGAACATTCGCAGAAGAAACGATTGCCAGTTCCTGGACGACATATCGCATTGGTGTCACAGTTATGGGTACCAGTGTAGCAAGGATTCCGGTTAATATCAGCAGAACCATCTGAGAAGAGAGACCGTATTTAGCCACATTTAAACTCTGTCCAAGTAATAGCACTCAGATAAGGCACAGAAGAAGGTTGCTTGCAATAGACATGAAACAAGGAAAGAGAATACTTTTTGCACTAGGAAGAAGGTGATATGCAGGACATGAATCTCAGACATGGCAATAGTACCTGCATTCCTTGTTACTTGTGCAAAGGACTGCTGAGTTAAAAAATAGAGAAGTTACAGAAACATCTCTAAAGAGCAAGACTGACAAAGATAATGCATCTTCCAGCCACTGACATTAGACTCAAAATACAATTCTTGACAGATTGGTTTGTTCATTTTAATTAGAACTTTATCTTTGTAACAGACAAAAGGGAGCACAGTCTTTTCTTGTATTCATCTGGTGGGCATTTTCAAATTGCTCCTTCATGTTTTTTTCCAATTTTAGTGCAAATAAATAGACAAACTTGGACAGCCCATCCAAAAAGTACACTTCATAGGTTGCCTACCTTCCAAAGATAAAATGCCATGTTTCATGGTAATTATAGAAACTACCTGTTTCAATGGCAAATCTTATTCTGCTCTTTTGCCCTTTGCTCAATAAAAAAAAAATCATTAACAGAGGAACTATAAATTTAGTAAAGATATATGATAGACTCCATGTATCTGAGCAACAATAGATTCAAAGGTAGTGTGTTGGGAGTATTTCAAGGAATTAGACACAAACTCCACTGAATTTCAAGAGGAGATAATCACTTAAATACTCCTCCCATGTGAACATACAAACTTTCAACAGTCCTATTTCTCTTCTTAGTTGATGGATCCAGACTTCTACTGACTAATGCAACAAATTGATGTAACTAACTAATTTAAACCAGCTAAGGCAGGCTAAAAAAAATTATAGAAGCCTGCTCTTAATTACTCACAAAAGTGAAAAAGAAAGATTTTCAATTCATACATACCACTGATTGGGCCGATGGAATTACTCATAGCATATCGCAGAATCTGCTCATCTCGGTTGTACAGGACAAAAACACTGTCCACAGAGAGCTGCTGAGTAGCAGGAGCAGCATGGTGAGAGTCATCATGAATGCATTCATCAAATGAGATGGTCTGTCGCCACTGATAGGCGCCAGTGTACGTGGAAGCAACCCCGTCCCTTTCTGGCTCTGTCACTGTGTACTCCCTGGTGGACGATGAAGTGATCACTGCAACATGGCAACAAACACACTGATCAGAACAGATGCCCAGTGCTATCTCTAGACTTGGGATGGCTGAGTAATGTAAACAGAAATTTCAACGGCAAGAAGCTCTGAAAGTGGATGTATTCCTATGCAAAGGATAGGCATTGAGTAGGCTTACTCTGTGCTCAGGTATCACAGCCTTGAAGAATAAGTCATATAAATTTTGTAATTTATCTTGACATATTTTACTTTACTTTGTGGATTACCAGGTAAAGAAAGGAAAATTTAACTCAAGAACCTCAGAGATTTCTTTAGATGAATTTGCATGATGGATGTATAAGCTAAGGACAAAGCCACCTCACCAGCACCAGACTACACCCACTTTTAGTTCATTGTAGTCTATTGGCCTTGGATTTTGACAAGAGTCCTGAAGAAGATGCATGTCTGAGAGCTCTTGTATGCTTCACAACAGTTTTCTATATTGTGAAAAATTGAACCAAAACTCTTCAAAGCAGATCTGGGTTTGCGAATCCTCCCATCAACAGAAAGCTCCTCAGAACTCCACTATTCTTCATATGGACACCAGAATACACCGGTATCAATCCACTTGCAACAGCTGGCAAAAGTTGGATTTCTGCTAAATAGTGGTCTGTCAGATATGCCATAGGACAGCAGAAGAATATCTATTTGAGTAATGGTAAATCAAATCCAGCCTGAAGGATATCTCCTTCCAGCCCCTGACTTTTCCTCCTTGGGGACAGCATTTCTGCCAAGAAGGCAGGTATCTACAGAGTACACATTGCCCAGACAACTCCTCCAAAACTCTGAAGCTGTTCAGCACAAAGCAGAAGCTTCCTACTGCCTCCAGCTCCTCCTCCTCCCAGTCCATTACAACAGGCAAAGCAGCAAGAGGGGTTCAGCACTGGCTACCAAAGTGGATATAAGGCAGTGATGATGCAACAATACAATTTTCAGCTATCTCTAGCAATCAAAGCGTGCCCTTGGAGCAAAGTGTACTCTCTGCAGTATTCATGTGCACCTAAGTGTACCACAGGCTGCTTCCTCTTTATTGGTCTTTGACAGCTGGGCTGGCTGGCCAGCAGCAACACTCACACTTCACTTTGCTTTTTGCTATGTTGAAACACCCATAATTTTATCCAGGAAGAGGAAAGCAAAAGAAAGTAGAATCCTCTGTAAATAGTGAAATGAAGAACAGCTCTCTTACCAAATGTCATAGTCTGAGATAAGGAAGAGAGAGACAAAAGGAGAGTACGGAAGAGACAATGGAGGAAACGGATATGGGAATTAAAAGGCTCCTAATTTTCTGGTCAGTTGCTCAAATTCAGCTCAAATAATACGGAAAATGCTTGTTACTAACACAAGGCACAATCATTGCAATGCAGTTTACAGGACACATACCGGTAAATTACTGGTTTGCACAGTCTCATTGGACAAGACCAAAGCCCACTTAATGACATTATCACAAAAAGGTATACACCAGTACAGCTCCTGCTGAAGAGCTGTGGATTCAACAAAAAGCTTTGCAACTTGTATGACTGCCATCAGTAGTGTAAAAATAAGGCCAACGGAAAGGAAAATTGAGAATGTCTTGCAAACACCAATTCAGAGAAAGTTAAACTCACATTTTCTTTTTCAATAAAAAGATTAGAAATATTTGCATTGTCCCACTCAAAATCCACCTTCTTTTGGGGCGTGTTACTAAGAGGCAAAAATCAACTTTCTATAAATTGAAGTATCCTAAGTATGCTCACTAAGAAGGAAATAAAATAATGTTTTTAAGATTGTTTTACTCTCTGCTCTGAGAAATGTGCACTTTCCCATAGTTTCATTCTTAGGGAACCTTACCAGAACTAGAAGTGTGATAGAGTTCAGTGTACGGTTCTATATGGACAGATGCACCAGATGGGATCTCAGGTATTCTGCCCTCCATTTCTGTGCTGATGGTAAGGTGACCATGCTCATCAATTCCACTGAATTTCTGCTTTATAACCAGCTTCTCATTGTTGCCAACAAAAGTTACTTCAGTTTGCCGTGTAAACTCGCCACCTAAAGAAACAGTATTAGTTAAAACACTTCACAGCACTTTCTGAATTCTTCTATTCAAAGTACTGCTTCTAGTGGATAAAATATAAATTACTATTTTCTGCAAGCTTTGATGCAGCATAATTGCTAACATTTTGCATTTCTACAGAAATAACTTTCAGAGGTATACTGATAATAACCTTGGATACTGCAAGGAAACTATCTTTTCTTAAGCACTAAACACACGAAGTTGCAAGTGAGTCTGAAGATGCAGGGAGTTTTCAATTAAAAAAAAAAAAAAAAATCCAACAACCCTAATAGGCCCATCCTACCACTTAAAATGGCAAAGGAGTTGTGCATTTTAGAAAAAAAAACCTCCATTAGGAATACAGGGAGTTAAAAAAAAATGAAAACAAAACAAANTCTCTAACTCTGAAATAACTTTCAGAGTTATACTGATAATAACCTCGGATACTGCAAGGAAACTATCTTTTCTTAAGCACTAAACACACGAAGTTGCAAGTGAGTCTGAAGATGCAGGGAGTTTTCAATTAAAAAAAAAAAAAAAAATCCAACAAAGCTAATAGGCCCATCCTACCAGTTAAAATGGCAAAGGAGTTGTGCATTTTAGAAAAAAAAACCTCCATTAGGAATACAGGGAGTTAAAAAAAAATGAAAACAAAACAAAACAAAAAAAAACAAAACAGTACATCTGTTTCCAAATCAAAACCAAGTGAAATGTATGTTGCAAATTCCAAAACAAACTTCAAACACACCAAATCCAAAAAAACCCCCAAACAAAAAGTTACATTCAACTAAATTCATATTACAGGGCTGTAAAGGATAAAATTTTAAAAGGAAACATATGTTCTAGAACAGACTGGATCTACAGATTGAATTCATGTGCACAATCAACCAGATTTGGCCTCAGACTCTCATGAAAAGCTGTAATTGTGAACTGGGATTTCCCTCAAATAAGTTAACAGAATCATTTGCATCTTATGCAGGAATTGCTTCTGTTAAGAATTTCATGAGGTCAGATTTTCATTTCTCTTTTGCTCTGTTGGTTCAATCAGTCAATTAACATGTTAGACCTCTTGTAAATCAGGGGCAGCTTTTTTCCAGTAGCTCCATACACTCTAAAACCAAAAATCAGATCCTTTTTAATAATCTCTTTCTTGCATGGGAACTGGCCAAGCCATTCTTCTAACAGACTTACGTGCTTGTGCACTAATGGTAAATTAAAAAGCCAAATATCTATACATTGCAAGAAAAATGGTGAGAAGTTTGATTACAAAGTAATCTATTAGCAGCTCAGAATAAACATGTTTTCACCCTCTATTGCTTCTAAATACACATTTCTTTTCTCTCAAGACAGAGGAAAGCATAGCACAGCTTTTAAACATTATTTTAATTTAGAAGTTACCAGTAACACTGAATCCATTTTTATATCCTTGCTGTTCCACAGCAAACATCCATCCTATGATGCCTCCAATAGAGGCAAGAGGCAGTAACGAATACCCCAAAGTCTCTGGGATTGTGCTGATAGCAGTGTAGGCACGCCCTTGGTTCATCACAACGTAGGAGTGGAGATCAGTGTTCTCGAATGTAACTGGAACGGGGTTATTTCCTACAAAGATTTTTCCTTTGACCTTCCCATTGACTCTCTGAGGAGAACCTGGCAAATCAATACAATGCATCAGAACAAACCAACAGTTCTCACATACTCTCCAAGGAATGCATTCAGAGCATTCACTATGTTCAAACATGTTAGTGTTGAAATAAACAGCAAACAAATGGTCACTGAATTCAACACATGGGAAACTGTCTACAAACTGCTTACGTACTTATGTGCCTGCATGCGTGTGTGTTGTCATTATACAGATGACTAAGTGGCCAAAATGCCTGAAGAGATGCCCTTTATCCTAATTAACAATTTTGTCTGCAAGGATAACTCTATAAACAGACTAAGCTGTTAGTCTCCCTGACTCTAACTGGCATATAGAAACTTCTTTTGAAGATCACACTTTATATCAATACCTACTGAACGTAAATTTGTTCATTCCCTATTAGAAGGCTAACACCGTTAGGTATTAGAATAATTGACCTATTGTTGTAACCTGTTCTATTTCTTGACTCAAAACTATTGACCATTTTAAGTCTGTCTGTATTTTACAGAAGTAGCTACTTTGGATTGCTATTTTTCTTCTGTATATAATTTACTACTTGCAAATTGAAATTCTATTATCATCAGATCCTTCTTTTCTTTCTCTGGAAAATTCAGTTTTGTGAACTGAAAGCTAAGCAGTAGGTTTTGCTTTCCTGCCTCATAAAACACGAAGTCTGCAGTCAGCTATTTTAGTTGTTGAAATGCATCTATACTCTTGAGTCAAGTCACTATGAGGATTACAAGTGTATACATAAGAAATTCCTTTATGGATTTTACACAGGAACAAAGTTTAAATGGGTATCTAACAAAAATCTGGCAGATTAGCCCTTTAGTAAAGAAGCTTAAGAGTCAGACAAAGAGGAGCCATGCTCCTTACTTTGATCATCCGAGTTAATTTGTTCATCCCCTTTGAACTGGCCTTTTCTAGAGCGGGAACCAAATCACATTCTAACACATTGGAACTTCAAAACTAATTCCAGCAATAAACACTGCATGTTACACTATCTATTAAATTATGTCAGTTATGTAAGAATTTATTTTTTCTAGAAAGTCATGTTAAAATACATAGTGCATATAATTGCCTAAAATAAATTGCTTCATTCAAAGAAACCACACCGTTTTAGAAAGTGTAGCTGACTTCTTAAAATACCTTTCAATACATCTCAGTGTTAAGTCTTTCAAGAAGTCTTTTTTAGTATTGAAAACAAGTCATCTTATTCAAGAATGCCATGTGCATATGGTGCATCTGTACCTAATTTTCAAAAAAGTTACCTTCTGCTACACATTGCCTGCCATTTCCTTTGTAACCAGCAATACAACTGCAACAAAATCCATTGGGATAATCTTTGCAAATAGCATGAACAGAGCACTGGTGGCGGTTGTTAGCACAGGTTTCTTGGACATCTGTGTGGTAGCGAAACACTGTAGAAAATAAAACCAGACATTTATACTTCATGTAATTACTATAGTATTAACATATCCCTGGTTTAGTTTAAAAATATCTCTAGGTTAACTTGATTAGGTTTTTTTTCATTTTCTCTTTAAGGAAAATAAATATTTGCAATTGATTTTCGCTAACCTTACAATATGCAAGTAGTCTACTATTTTGCAGAAAACATGAGGTCCTCAGATGTTTGAAAACTGTTTAATTCTATTGACTTCAGCAGATCTATATTAATACACATCCATTGAACTGTCTCGGTGAAACCAAATACACAATAATTTTAACCTGTCCTTATTTCCAAGCCAAAGCAAAAAGGACCCTTTCCAAATTCGGAACAAAACGCATCAGTACGGTACCCATGACAGTGCACCCTGTAATCCTAATTGGCTTACCCTATTATTTCATAGACATAGCAATTCTCACATCTGCTTCAAGAAACAATTAACATCTGTGTAGTCAGTCACACTGTTTTGAATTTTCTACAAACAATTCCTCAGAAGTTAGAACCGCTAATCCCACCCTTGTAAAACTTAAGGCAGTTACTACTCCCAACCTTTGTTAAATGACCTGTATGCAGTAATACATCTACGAAAGGAAATAAGCTAGGTTTCAGTAGAACTGATTATAAAATCCTTACCAGGAACAGACACTTAATGCAGCTATTAAACTTAAGATCATACCTTTAACAGTCCTGGGCAAAAGAGAAGGGGAAATCAGTTGCCAATAAGAACGTGTCAGCTTTAGAAATACAATTATCCCTATAGGAAGCTCTCCTTAGGAGGGATTCAGATTCCAAAGACACATTGTAAATGTGTTCTCTTGTGAGCTTGACTGGGGCACTAGTTTTCCAGACTGGTGAGAATTGAATCTGAAGTAACATCCAAGTTAACTGCCTTGATGAATAACGCAAACTTATTAAATGTGTCCAGATTTTCAGATATGAAGGTTGTGAGAAGGAAACAGATTATTCTTTTAGGAGCAAAATTTCTTACACACCTCTGTTTTTTTGCAGTCTATCCACCTAAGAAGTACCCGAGCTGTACAAAAGACCTTACCTATACCAGTTTCATCAAATTCTTCCACATCAATGACTTGGGGTTGCTGTGGGGGGAACTGCTGGACATGGAACTGGTGAGGTGGAGCTTTTGCTGTTGGGAAATCTTGATGATTGTAAAAAGACTCAGTCGAAGGTGTTCCAGTTACATCTTGGTATGAAGTCAGAAAGTCTTCTGCAGCTAACTGAGGAACACTATACGTAACGTGGTACTGATCCTCTTCTGCGCTGTCTGTACTGCTGGTAACATACTGCTGTCTTATTTCAGTAGAGCCATAGTCTGACATAAATGGTTTTGATGTAATTTCCTGGTCTTGGTTATTGGACTCTAGGCTCTCCAGAATGCTGCTGATCTTGGCAGGCACAATACTGTCAGAGGAGCTACCAATCTCGAACACCCAGACACCTTGTTTCCCAGCATTGCTGCTTCTATCAAGGAGAAGTACATGCCAAATAAAAAACATCAGCACAAGTTGTGTGGTATTTCTAGCCTACACAAAATGTCCTCTCTTCACTGAGAAATATCAGGACAAAACTGCCAAATTATCTGCATACTTATCTACAGGTACAGTGTATTCAGCTATAAGACATCCCTGACAGTTTGGATAGCATTTTTTATCCACACTCAGAGACCTCTTCTTCAGAATTTCTACCCTTCTTGTCTCCAAAGTGATGGGAATAGAAGGATATATTTGGGTCACAAAGATCTTGTTAACACTTACTAGAACCTTCTAACTCATTCCCTTTCCTTCTTGTTGACTTTTTCTCTCATAAAATGACTGCCCAGGATAGACTATAAAGAGTTAAAGTCTTAAGTGGTCCTATTTTTAGAAGGGCTAAGTATACAGCAGTTCCTACCAATGACAATGGAATTAAGAACTACTGATAGATTAGACCAAAGTCCTTATATTCCTCAAGAGGCTGGATATTTATCAGTGGCAGACTTTGCGATTTCTCATGCAATGGCTAACGGGATCTTATTTCTCGTTGACTCATGCTATAATTAAGAAAAACATGGAACTCCTTGATGTGTTTTCAAGGAGTTTAAACAAACAAAAAAGCATACTTGTGTAGGTTTCTAATGCTGTCTTCGTCATTAGCAATGACATTGTAGGATCCTGGCTTTTCCCAAAAGTAGTAGTTTGCAGAGGCTTGACTAAAGCCAACCATAGCAGGAATCTTTCCATCTTCACTCTTGGAGTATGTACTATAGAATTGCAAGCTATCTTCTGGATAAAGGAAAATAGCATAGGAACTGGAATCAGAAGAAGCTAAAACAGCCTGGAACGTGTTTCTCTGTGGAAAAAATTTAACATCCATTTACTCATGGAAAAATAATCAAGATAGACAGCAGAATAACTTTTTTTTAAGCACAAAGTCAAAATCAGAATTTCCATCACACATAATGCATCATGTACTTCCTAGGAGAAAGCTTATGTTTTGTTAAGGCAGTTTTAGCGTGCATACACACTAAAAAGAAAGCATTATCAAAGATAAGTCAATCTGTTAGGAAATAGGCCAGAGAGGCTGCCTAAAACATAACAATTTCTAAGTTCTGTAACACGCATAGGATGCTATATCATCTCCTTAAAATAAGAAGTGATGTGTTAGACTAAACAGAAAAAAATCTGTAAACAGCATATTTAAAGAAGAGTTCAAGTGTCTTTTCCTGTTGGAACACTCCTACATACTGTAAGAACCATCAAGACAGTACCTCAGACATCAGCTATTTGTTGCTACCAGAGTGCAGAATCGTTACTGTGAGCACAATGGTTGTGTCATTAGGCACAAGAAATTAATCTTTGAAAAAAAAAAAAAGATTTTTTAAGTTGTGGTAATGTTCTCAACTTTATACATTGGGAAGAGGCTCATCAGCTGGGATAACCATGGTGCATAAAGTTACATATCTTTGCAGGATAGTACCTAACATGGTTTAAAAAGGGGAAATGGGTTTGCAAGCAACACAAAAAAATAATCTCTAACTGCTTCTTCATTCAATACAAAGCATGACTTTTTTGTGAATGCAACATCATCTGTCCAAAAAGGATTCACAATCTGAAATTCCTATTAGTCCATATACCGATCAGATTTTGCATAGTTTGATGTCAAAATGACTTAAGAGTCTCTTGAAAAATGCAAGCCAACTGGATTATGTTGCACAGATGGAGGGCAGGATATCTACTTCAGCTATTACCACATCACACTTAACATTGAATTTAGACTTCTCAGGGAATACAAAGAAATCAGCTATGTAGATTCAAGCATTTTCTTTGGAATTAATAAAATACTGTAAAATAAAAATCAATTACAAATTCTGGAAACTCCCATTTTGCTACAGCCTTTTCAACAATATAATGCATTCTTAACTGTACTGGATTCATTTAAACACAAAGGAATTGAAGCCTTCAAAAGCACAGGTTATGGTGTTACATTTCCACTGAACATGTGTCCAACATGCCTTAAAGCTCTGATCAACATTCACCTTTTCTTCCAAAGCGTGATCTTCTCCCTGTGCTTGGTAAGGAGCCACAAGCTTCCAGGTAACAATGACAACACTGCTGGGATCAAAAGTAGTATCAGGAAAACCACTTTTGATGTAGTCTGATGCAAGTTGCAAGACATCTGAGGATGAATCTTCTCTGTAATACACATTTCCATGTCCATCTGTTGTGTCCAGATCAGCCATAAAAGGAGCAATAGCCCCAAAACTGACTGGGAATTGACCAAGATATTTTTCTTCACTTGAAGGTTCATTCACTGCAATAATCCCATTAGTGGCAACCTAATAAAAAGGTAGAAATTATAAGATAGATACTGTTCATACAGATGTCATACAGATGTGCTCTAGATCACAGTATTTTCATTGCATTTCCGAAAGAAACTGAATCCGAAGTCAGTCTTGTATTTGTAAAGTAACTGAATTTTTCAGGTTTTTGTTTTGTATCCCGTATCAGGAATCCTGGGATTTCAGTTGCCCAAAACCAGAGGTCTACTTTACAGATAAACCAACCTTTTGTCCCCTCGACAAAGATTTAGCTATTTAAATTTCAGACACTTAGTGCCTCTTCTAACAAAGATAGACATAACCACCACATTTCACAAGTTTCCGGGTCTTTCTCAGACCAAGACCCAACACAATCCCCCTGTGAGTCTGTCAAGAATTGTGTACAGACCCTCCCAGTTAAGGGAGGGTTTCAGTTAAGGAGTCAGCACACAAGTGGGTCAGTTGAGCTTTCCTTGCTACTACAACACTGCCTCAGAAGCTGATAGAATTTCTGAGCAAAGAACTAATCTACACATAGATGCCCACCCCAAAAAACCTGCTCCATGCTTAAATATTGCAATAGCTTGGGTGAAAATCTTCTGGGAAGATGTACAGATTCCTCTTTGCCTGGCCAGGACAGCTCTAATTTTCACTTCACTTCACTACAACCATCCTCCTAGGAATGTCTCTTGTACTGTGCAAGGTTGACTGCAACAAGCTGATGTTCACTCTTAACGTACGCTGTGAGCACAGCTCCTGTACCAGAGACTATAGAGGCTATGAGACAGAATTTTTATAGCAGATACAGCGCACCCTGTAAATTCCCTTACGACTGAGTGCCCTGACACAGTCCTATGGAAAACTGGCTCTATTACTCCTAAGAGGAAAAAAAAAAAAGCATTAACATATGTAAGTGAAACTCTTGGTCTGAAAATGCATACATACTGGGTCAGCGAGATTTAACTGGTCAGTGAAATGATGACTCACAGCCAACCACCTGCGACAAAAAATGAAATAAAAACATACACACATACAGGTAGATGCTAGGGGCACGTCCAAGTTTAACAGTCAAACTCCCTTGGCAAACCAGAACTGACTCTGACACACAGAAGCAGCAAGCAAGACTACATGTGTCAGGCCTTGAGGCAGTGCATAAACTGCTCACACACTGGTTTTTGTCCTGGGCCCTTCTTCCAGGTGTGTATGGCACTGTATGAATCAGACACATACAAACATATTTCCAAGTGCTTGACTACCTGATAAGAGGACACATCTGACTACCTGCAGGCAGCCAGGCACTCACCACTCCAGAGCTGCTGCCACATGTGCAGATGACTCAGAAGAAGACAGAGGTCCCAAAACTGGCACCACAAGCTATGAAACTACAACTACAATCCTTCACAGATGTATCTCACTCACAGGGATTCTTGCAAGCCCAAGAAGAACAAACTGCTGCTGGATCTTTCCACATGGTCAAGATGTTGACAATGTTAGGCAATCTTTATGAATGCTTGGAAGAGGATCAGGATGGCCACCGTGACTCAGACCACAAGGCCATCTAGCCCAGCTGTCTGTCCCCAACCGTACCTGACAGCTTACGGATTCAGCAGAACAAGAGAAGGACATGCCAGCCTCAGACCACAAGGGAATCCCTGTGGTTTGACTGTTTATTCATCCTCAGTGGATCTCCTTCAAGTATTTGTTAAGTCTTCCCTTCAACACATATAAGCTTTATGCATCCACAAAATCCCTTAAAAAAAGAAATCCACAGATCTGTGACTCATACCCTGAGGTCTCTCCTACTTTTGTCTGTTTTCAGTCTGGCTTCCAAGCTTCATCCAATGGCCCCTAGTTTTTGTATTGGGACATACAGTCAAATCCCACTCAGTCTCTCCCCCATGTAATTTCTTCTCCAGAGCAAAGATGCCCAGCCTATTCATGTGGTCCCTGTATAAAAGCTGTTACCTGTCTCATCATTCTCATTGTCTCCAAATTTTTCTTTCCCTTTTCTACTATATAAATTTGGAAACAAGGAGGCCAGTACTACATATAGTCGTCAAGACACAGAGAAATTGTGGTCTGTGCAAGCCTGTCAGGAATGTTGGCTACATGTCTTGGCAACCTCCTTTAAAATCTGGACCACCATTACTACCACTACATGTAGCGAATCAGAAAAACTGTAGTAAGGGAACTCATGTTACAAATCACCCCTTCATATACAGCACACACAACTATACCTTGAACCCCCCCATCCAGGGGTCAGAGCATGCTCCCTGCCACAGGCTAGTGGTCAAACAGCTTGGTGTATAACTGATAAAGGTTAGCACAAACCATTAACTCAAATTAGGAAATAACTCACACGGTATATCAGAATTTACTTTAAAATGGTTTGACATATGCTGACTGTATTGTCTGTAGATGTATAATTTCATTAGCTGCTACAGTGAAAAATACTAAAAAAGTTAAGATCATGTAAAAAAATGAGGAGATGGCTTTATGCATTAACAGATATATAAGATATATAAACAGTATATAATCTGCACGAGCACGATGGGAATGCAGGTCATGTTAGAAAGCGGGGGGGAAAAGCTCAATATTGTGATCTTTTCTCCTCTAATGATTTGTAATTTAACAGTGGCCACAGATCCTAAGGTGAACTATGAATTTTAGACATACAGAACTAAAAAGACAGCATGGGTTACCCAAGTCTAGACCCTGCAACTGCAGGCAGACATGCAACAGATATCTAGTCCAGAAATGTTCCCAGAACTTCTGTAACATCTGTACACTAGAAAATCCCTCGCATCCCTGTAAAGCAAAGCTAAAACTTACCCTAAAAATTAAAACCCACCAATCACACTATACCACTTGATTACAGTAGGGAAGATGGTGGACATTGAGACATTTTAGCCAGCAGATGCATTCCACCTAATACATTTAGAGTAAATGAAAAGCTTCCCCCTTCCTTCTCCTTGCTTACACTTTCTGTACACAAGCACCCCTACTCCCACTCTAAATCCTCTTGTGAGAGATGACTGGTGTTTGAAGTATTTTAAACAAATTCCATGCTCTTCATCAGACTTGGTATGTGCAGACTTTGTGGCTGCATGGTCCCTCATTTATGGCAGAGATTAAAATAACATTAAGAGAAAATACAATCAGGACTGGTTAATACTACAGAACAAAGCAGAGACCAGAAGAAATGACCTAACATTTGATCTTCCTCTTTTCACCTATTAGGGGCATGCTTCTGACTTCATTTCCTATCTTGCTAAAAAACTTAAATGTAACAAGTAATTTTATTAAGGAGATGCAAAAATGCCAATCTCATTTTCATTTGTTTGTAGTTTATAAGTGAGACAGCTTGGTTTTAAATGTTAAGGGAATGTTTGGTTACAAGTACTCCATCGCCCAGAAAGCATTTGCAAGCCATTAAATGAAAATAAATACACAAACTGCTCGCTTTGTGAAGAGATTTTTACAGTGGAAAGAAAGAACATTCATCACTACTGAAAAAATGTTTGTAGTTTTCAGATTTAACAACACATTTATATTGACAAAGATGGTGAATAGTATGATTTAACTTTACCCTGTTCCTTTTAAGGTCACACAGATAGGTTAAAGTGTGAACCCCAAGATAAAGATAAGTAATTCAGGATAAGTACTGGGTTTCATTAAAGTATCATTCCTGTCAAAAAGGAAAGGGAATAGTAATAATAAAAAAGGCCTCATGTTGTCTAAGTTGTCTAAAGACCAGTTGTACTGTACATCTTTCCTTTTAGGGTATAATACTATTTAACTTGACAGATGTATTTTTAGCATGTTAAACGTTTGGATTACACACATAGTTAACATACACTCGTGGTTTGTGGCAGAACAAATCACACACACTTTATTATAGCTCCACCCTGAAAAACCAAGTGAGAACTAAGTACAAAGTAACAAAGTACTTCTATTGAAAGAAAAAGTGTCTCTGCGTGTGTATAACAAAAATCAAACTGTCAAACAAATGAGGTATTTTTCCCTACTCAGTTACTAGGCATTTTGAGGACTTGAATATTTCTAAGTAAGAAGAGTTTAGAAAATTTGAACTTACTTGTATAATGAAGTGCCAGTAGACTTAAAGCAGCAAATTTTTCAAATATAAATATGATCAACTATTAATTTAGGAAATTAATAAAAGTAACGATTAACAAATTGATCTAAGCTTGCTTAAAGGACTGTAATTCTTCCCTAAAAGGAAATGATCCCTAATCCTTTAGTTTTTCCACATCAGTGAGCCCTAGTGTAAACTGAAAAAGCCTTAATAAAAGTGTGCTATTAAAACAAATAAATCAGTATGGGTTAGTGATAGGATTCAATGTTATAAACCTTGCATAGGAAAATACCATATTGAAGATTGCAGTATGTGAAAGTCTGTTTCCACTCATAGTAAATAAAAGATCTCTCGTCTAGGAAAAGAAAAAAAATATTTGTTGCCAGGGACTTTATGACAAGTTGATACTAAACAATCATTTCTCAGAACTCCTTGCCTTTTTATTCATGTGTACAGCTAGCTCAAACAACTCAGCTTCTTAACTGTTGGAAAAAATAGAGGACCCACGTAAATTTTCAACTGCTTGAAGGCAAAGCTTGCAAAAATCAAGCACTCAAATTTATCACATTATCCTGATGAACCATACAGAAAGATGTATTTTATCACAACAATTCAAAATCTGATCCAGGAATTCCTTTAAGTATTATGATGTATTTCTACTGATACCACATGTTAATTGTATCAGCTTGATAATATTTACTATCAACCAGCAATACCTTGGTAAATTCTGCTTACTGAACAACATCACAGACCTTAATAAGTACTCACTGCCAATATACAATAATACTGTGTATTGTGAAGGTGCATTTAAGACTGCTCAATACCCTTCTTCAACAAGTATACTTCTCCTTTCCCTAGCCCCATATAGTTTGTACTGTGCTTCTGTTTTGCAATATTTGTGACAGATCAAATGCAAGTTAGAAGTCTCTGCACATTATGTAGACTGACACTGAAATACCATTCATTATCAGACTTTGCCTATATTAAAATTGCCCATCCTTAGTACCGAGTAATCATGCTGCAAGAGCTCTAACAGCGATTCTGTAAGAGCCTTTATATGGGCATTCTTCCAGACAAAAACTAACTAGAACTGTTCCTGTTTTATGGCCTGGGCAAGTAACAAGATCATTAAACTGAAGAAACCTAGTGTTGTTAATCAGTTTACTGCTCTTTGAAAACTCTGTACCCTTTCTGTCACTTATCTGACACATTACTTGTTATCTTTGCTTCTTAGTGACTGAATACACAGCCCACTATCTTTCAAGAATATGTCCGTGCTTCAAAAAGTGTATTTTTCACTTGGGTTGGCTAATCAGTGACCAAACTTAGAATATGGAAGACAAGACAATGAACTAAGGGTCAAACTGAAACCTGAACTCCACTTAATACTTATGAATTATTTCATCTTTACTGCCAGCCTCAGTTAACAATATCCATTTTCCACACAGGCATACCTTGAATCCCTCAAAATTTTGGATTTCAGACGTGATTTCAAGATTTATCTAGGTAGGGGGAGTGTGGATAATGAAAAAGAGCACAATTTAAGTGGCAGCACTAATACAATTCAGTGTAACGCAAGCATGTTAAATCTTCAGTGAATAACCACAAATCAGACACAAGTACATGGAAACTACATCAAATTTTGAATGACTGCAACTACATGGAGATCTAATTTCCCAAGTGTCTCCATGTAGATCAGTCCCCCAAGTTGCATCTTACACCCATGGTGCTAAAGCACATTGATTTATCTGGACAGGGAGGTGGGTTTTAATTTGATCACGCCAATGCACTAAACACACTGGGCCTTCCCTACTAAGACCTTTCTAAATGTGCAAGCTAGCATCTTCAGCTGCCAGCCCAGATGGGGCTTCAGGGGGAAAAGAGGCAATGATAAACCAGCCAGTACTCTTGCAGCATTGTGAAGACATGCTGCCATTTTTAACATTTTTTCTGACTACTTTGGAGCAGCTCTACCCCAGAAAATCTGTTTTCAATCCCACCTTCATATACCAAACGTCCTCCACTAGCTATAAACGTGCACACACAACTCTGGGATGCAGATTCTGCTGAGGCATGCACACATGGCTGAGGTCTGCCTGCAGCCCAAAGCCTGCAAGTGCTCTGGATGCGTATTCCCCTTACCCAAGGGACCCCTGAGCAAGGAACACCTGAGAACACCCAAGACCTTAAAGGGGTAGAGCAGCACTCTCAGTGCTAGTCTTGGACATGTCAAGCTGCTGGCTAGACACTCAAAGTTTCAGTTTTGTGACTTTGGCATGCTGAAGCACACAGCACAAAACATAGACCACAATAAGGATGTTTCTCAGCTGGACATACACTCTATTCAAGAGCACAGAAAACGCCTGGGGATGGTGTTGACTGTGGATAGCCGGTTACATTCTCTTTACCCTCCTACTGTATGTCGCATTGCCTCCACAGACTGTGCGCTTCGCAAAGAATCAGCAACAGCCACAGTGTGAGAAGGGAATTAACATGGCCTGATACCCGACTGAACACACTCGGAACAATCAAGCTCTTTGAACCGACCTCTGACCGCACACAACCGACGTGAAACCCCAACAACCACCACCACGTACCAACCCACAGCCAGGCAG
>VXBL01010301.1:605520-653529 GCA_013400195.1 Aramus guarauna
AACCCACAGCCAGGCAGCACCACGGCAAGAGGTGACAACCCCCCCGGGGAGCCCCCAGCTGCCGCCGGAGCGGGGCCCCACACCCTCCGGGCCCCACACTCACGTAGAGGGAGCGGACGGCGGTGCCGTAGAAGCGCAGCGCCGTGCTCAGCTCCACCGCCGCCGAGCGCGCATCGTCCCCGTGCTCCAGCGCGGCATCGCCGCGCTCCTCGCCGTGCGGCAGCAGCGCCAGCCGCTCGGCGGGCAGCGCCAGGGGCAGCGCCAGGGCCAGCAGCGCCCAGCTCCGCACGACGCGCATCCCAACGGCTCCGAGAGCGGCAGGGCAGTCNGTGGGGGTGTCTCGGGAGCGCTCCGGGGGCGCTGGGCTGGCGAGGCTCAACGCTTCCAGGATCAGGCCGTGTCGCTTGTGGGGTGAGGACCTCGGGCAGGTAAATCGGTGCGGGGTTGTAGGCATCCGACGGATGTTTTCAAAGCTATGGCTCTCTCCCAGGAGCCGTGGGGTTTCTGCGTTAGCTTGGGAAACGCGGACTCAAAGTTTTTCCAGCAGCTGCAGTATCTTCCACCAGTATGGCAGCGGCTACCGAATGGAAACAAAATACCAAAATCAACGTGAAACAAAAATACGAATCCCTGTGCTGTCTTCTGAAATAATTTTGACACCAGGTGCTTATTATCAGGGAGAAATGAAAAAAATACACTGGGATGTGTTTCATAAATTAACACCATCAATGTCAGAGCTGCATTTGATTGTAAAATAAAACGGAAAGAAAAATCTGTAAATGAAATATCACTGATGATATGAGGTACATAGAAAAGAAATATAGGATACCTAAACACATTTTGACAATGTCTTCTTGTTTTATAGCCTAGTCCTGCTTCCAAGAAACACTCAGAAGCAACTGAAGAATGGATATATTTCATTTATTTTTCCTAAAGTTTCCACATGAAGATAGCAGTGTTTAAGGATTAAATCTTGTCCAGTAAAATATATGCTGTGATATTTCCACAAAATGTTTATAGCAGAAAATCACACCTATTTATTTATTTATATTTTCTAGTAAAAAAACATGACTTTGCATTTGGTAAATTGCAAGAGCATATTTGGTAGTGTAGTGACAGGACAAGGGGTAGTGGCTTTCAACTGAAGGAGGATAGATTTACATTAGATACAAGGAAGAAATTCTTCCCTGTGAGGGTGGTGAGACATTGGAACAGGGTGCCCAGAGAAGCTGTGGCTGCCCCCTCCCTGGCAGTGTTCAAGGCCAGGTTGGATGGGGCTTTGGGCAACCTGGTCTGGTGGAGGGTGTCCCTGCCCATGGCAGGGGGGATGGAACTAGATGATCTTTGAGGTCCCTTCCAACCCAAACCATTTTATGGTTCTTAGGGTAGAGCTATAAGCATTCCTACCTAAAAGAGAGAAACAGATCTGTATATCTAATCACCATTATTATCACTAGCAACTAGTTACAATTGACTTCTATATTACAATGAAAACAGCCACTGAGACAAGTAGCTTGGTGGTCTGGGAGGAAGACAAGTCTTCTCTCCACACAATTGTTCTCACTGTACTTTCACCTGCAACTTCTATCCATATTTTCAGAGCCCGTAAGACAGTGGCTGGTGGATTCAGAGAGATATGGCTAACCACTGATACAAAAGTAGTCTCTTGGCTGGATCACCACCATATCTGAGCACAGTCATATCCACAAAGATATCTCAAGATACCCAGCTGAGGTATCTTTCTCCTTATTTGACAAATGGATATTTAAACTACAAGCAGTTAAGCAAACTGTAACTTCTTACCCACATTAAATGTGTACACTGGAATACTACCAACTGCCTTCACCACAAAACCATCCTCCCATTACAACCTCCTCTCTCCAGCATGAGCCTATTTCCAAACCTGCAGAACCTAAATGCAAGATGTGCTTATGCAATACAGTCCATAGCAAAAAGAAAGCCTAAATTAAACCCCATAACACCTCCAGAACCCCCTATACACATTCACAACATAAAAATGTCATTTCTGTTGTGCTTGAAGTTTTCCATCACCACATTTTCCCTCAATACAAAAGACAACCTCGACGAGAAGAAGATATAAGCACAACAAGAAGAAAACTCTGAGAGGGTAACATTTTCCTGTCAGATCCACATGATTTCCTAGTATTAGACCCAGAATTTGGAGGATGAGGACCACTGGGAAGCCAGAAACTTATGGTAGTAAATTTGAAATTGATTTGAAGGCTGAAGAGTTAAATATGTAGATCTGAATGTTTAAAACACAGAATAATAGTCATGTTATGGTAAATCCTTTGTCCATTAGTCAGTATATTGTGATTGTTTAGTCTACTTTTACCTTAAGAGGATTGCCGTGTTTCTGTTGTAGTTGAGTAAGTTTACCTTGTATGCAGCTCCCATCCAGAGGAGCAATGAGAATTGTTAGTTCTAAGAATAAAAAAATATTTTCAGTTGCCCTTTCTAGCATCTTCAATAATGACCTGAAAAAGGGATGGAAAAGCATGCTTATATACAATCTAATTAATTGGGAGATATTAATTGCCAACACCAACCAGAATGGAGATTTTAGCGAGACTTAAGAAGGGAAGAAATGTATTCAGATGAAAACTGGACTATCACCAGCTAACACACCATTGAGAAAAATCTCCCAGAACATAGCTAGTAAATGCCAAGAAGAACATCACATTTTCAATGGATCATAAGTCAGATATGACAGCAGTTTACAAAGCAATAGCATCTCCAGACCAGCCACTGAGATCCTGTACAACAAATGAGCAGGTTTTACTGTGTTGGAAGGAAGTGACATTTTCTAAAGGGATATAATGACACTGCTTTTCCAGAGATTGCTTGTGAGATCAGAGATCTCACAGAAAATTCACCACTGGAGAGAATTCAGAGTGAAACAATAAAAAAAGATAAGGGGACCAGAGGGAGTGATGTACAAGGAATTGTTAAAGAACTGAACATGTGTACTTGGATAAATGGGAATGGGGAGGAGATTTGATTAACATCTCCCATCAAAGATATGGAGTGTCTTCAATTCAAGTATCTGAAGAGTGCTACCAAACAGATGGAGGAATTATTTGGGTGAGTTTGAGGAGTACAGATAACTAGGAGATCAAAATAACTAAAAGCCATGAAACCAAGGATCAGAAAATGCTTCCTTACCATGGGGTCTATTTTCAGAAAAATCAGAGATTAGGTATGGTGGAGCCAGAATGACAGAAAGCTTTGAGTAGTCCAACACTAGGTTGGTCAGATTACTAAACAACAGAACTTAAGGAATAGTTCTGTATTTGATCATGGGATGAGACAATAATTTTTGACCTGAGTATCTCTCTTCATACAGTACTAAAATAGCTCACAGGTATACATGCACATATATTTGAAAACTTCCACTGCCTACCTGTGAGGAGATTTGGAAAAGGGGATTGCAGATATTGTGGTTCTCCTGACCTTCTCAATCTCCTCCCCAGGTTCTATTAAAAGAGAAAGGGAAGTTAGTGTCCCCTTTGCTGGCGTGACTGCAGGAAAGAAAATAATGCCCTGGGCCCCTCATGATGATCTTCTGCTGTCCAGAGATGACAAAGCATTCTGGTGGATGGATCATCAAAGGACAGAGTAACCATGTGGTAATAAACTGGAGAGAATTGAGCATTTGGGATAATGACAGGAAAGAACACGACTGAGGTCTGCTGAGAAGGAGCATTTTTTAGAGAGACAAGGTCATGGGAATCAGAGGGTCACAAGCAAAGGCAAGGCTTGCAGGAAGATCATGGAGTGAGCATCATAAATTTAAATCACTCTGTCTTGGAACTTAATGTTCATTGTTCATTAGAGTGGAACATGATGAGATTCCCCCTGCAACTCTACATGAGCCTGTATCATTATGGAGGTCACACGACTCGGGAACAACTTAAAAAAAGCATATTTTACAGCAGAACTCTCTACAGAAGGAGACTAATTTTGAAGTGCTGTTAGATTCTCAAGAGCTGCACATGAAGGGCAATATTGTATCTGCATTAGTGCAGGGTACAGAATATTATAGAATTCCTTCTTCTTCTCTCACGAGGAGATCTTACAGGGCAACAAAAGGACAAGCTCATTGGGAAGTCATATCCTGTTCTGGAGAACAGCTGGGCAAGAATGGGGACATGTTAACAGTTGGCCAATGACCTGGTCAGCACAGAAGAGATATACTGCTGTAATATAATGGTACATAGCAGTAACAGATTAGTAACTGCCTGGAGCTGAGCAAGAAGCATGGGAGAAACAGTATCTCTCAGGTCTTCCTAGGTCTGATGCTAGTAGAGACTGTTTACATTTCTAGGGGCACCTTCATCTATTTCTATGTCTCATTATTAGACCTGATAATTATATTAATAAGGGACAGAAAAAAATTATCACAGAGGAAGTTATGCAGTGAAGTTATGCTTATACAGAAGCATGAACACTTTTCTTCATCCCAGTTTATAACTTAGGAAAAATGAGATGGAAAATGGAACAGAAAAATATCAGCATCACAGAAACTGGCTAGATGAAAAAAAGCACCCTTACAATCCTCTCATCTGTCATGCAGCCACATGAAAAATATGACGCTTTTTATATTTTTCTTACATTTTATCAACATATCCTTCTTATATCCTAATGCTTGTTGTCTTTCAAGAATCGAGTCTCTAATCCAGTAAGAAAACTAGGACTTCTCTGTAGTAAGAGAAAGTTGTAATAGGGGAAGAAGGTATATAATTAGTCTTCGGTTTAAACATTCAGCACAGCGCTACCTACTACACCTATTCCAAGTCTTACTGTTTTGTTATTATCTAAAAGTGTGGTGGGTTGACCCTGGTTGGGGGCCAGGTGCCCACCAGAGCTGCTCTATCATACCCCTCGTTCACTAAACAGGGGAGAAAAAGTATAACGAAAAGCTTTGTTGGTTGAGATAAGGACAGGGAGAGATCACTCATTATCGGCACAAGCAAAACAGACTGAACCTAGAGAGGAAATTCATCTAATTTATTACCAAACAGAACAGAATAGAGGAATGAGAAATAAAATCAAATCTTAAAACACCTCCCCCACCCCTCCCATCCTCCTGGGCTCAACTTCACTCCTGGCTTCAAGCCTACTCCCTGCCCAGTGGCACAGGGGGACGGGGAATGGGGGTTATGGTCAGTTCATATGTTGTTTCTGCTGCTTCTTCATCCTCAGGGGGAGGACTCCTCTCATCGTTCCCCTGCTCCAGCATGGAGTCCCTCTCATGGGAGACAGTCCTCCACAAACTTCTCCAACATGAATCCTTCCCATGGGCTACAGTTCTTCATGAACTGCTCCAGCGTGGGTCTCTCCCACGGGGTGCAGACCTTCAGGAACAGACTGCTCCAGCNTGGCCAGTGGCGGGTCTGTCTCAGAGCCGGCTGGCATTGGCTCTATCAGACACAGGGGAAGCTTCTAGCAGCTTCTCGCAGAAGCCACCCCTGTAGCCCCCCCACCTCGCTACCAAAACCTTGCCATGCAAACCCAACACAGAAAGTTTTAGCTTTGTACAACAAAAGACTCCAAACAGACAATAATAACTGACTTCAGACTATTAAAAAAAACACAGGAGACAGGAAGACAAATGTATGACCAGTTTCTCATATATGCAAAAAACAATTACAATATGAAGGAGCATTGTTTTTTAAACAATGGGAATGGCATGTGGAAAACCAGTTTGAATGGGACCGGAAGACAAATATGGAAAAGGTATCCTTTACCTCCTATCTACTCTGAGACTAAAGAAATAACTACTCTGACCCGCTGATATGTTACTCTGTCAGATTTCAGAACAGAGGGAAAATACATCTCCTTGTAGTCTGGTGATGAGATGGTATTTAATGCATCTCAAGTTAAATCATCACTTCAGATTGAATGTGCACCCAAACCAAAAGCATTGCTATATTTTGTATTCTGTTTTACTTGGGACCCAGGCTTTGACTGCAATGACTGAATTTCAATTGTGCATAGAATACACAAAAAAGATGTTGCATTGAGCCCCAGCAGCAAAGCTTCTAGATGACAATCAATAAGAAAAGAGAGGCCACGCACTGGTCTGATGCTAGTAGTGGCTAGAAATTCAATAACAAATGATTACGAGAGATACTCAGCCTCAATCTTTTTACAAACATTCAAAAGGGCTAATAAAGTCTGAAACTCTATTACAGTCTCTCCTGTGACAGCCAAGCTACTATCTCACATCTGTTCCTTGTGCCTATAGAGCGCTTAGCCTCATGGAGCCTGGCACTGCCTAGATTCTCTGCCTGCTAGAATAATACAACTAGCAACAACTGCAATTTAGAAAAAGAGTACATGATTTCTCAGATGAGCCTAAATAATCATGACAGTTTAGAGAAGATGCTTAACTCCTTTCCCCCCTTCATGATTGGATGATGTCTTTTACAAGGAAAAAGCCCTATTTCTGAAACTGATTTTCTAAAGTGGAATCCATTGTCTAAGCTAGTGAAATTCATCCAGGAGACTGTATCATTGCCTTGAGCAGCTGTAAGTAAAACAGAGAAACTGATTTTCATTCAGGATAGATGATCCTGTGGTGCAGCAAGGGCCAACAATTTTAATTACTTTTTTTTACTACAAGACTGGATAAAGGAAGAAATATTTAATAAAGATAACACCTATTCTTGTTAACTGTATGATCTCAAAATTAGATTGTGGTTCATCTTTAATTGTAGAGATAGTCGTGAAGCCCTGCATAGAGAGAGAACAAAGCTCCCGATGTAAGTCCATGATTGACCAGATTGAACACTAGGTATTAAAATGTCCTTTAATGAAGTTGCTCATAAATATTTTCTTCGTTGGACAAGATCTACCAAGAAGGACAATTCCTTCATCCAAAAAAGATGATGTGTTTCCTGACCTCTCCTGGTCAACTGTTCAAAGTTAGCTACACAAAACGCTTTCCGACTTCAGGAATCCACTTAGCACACATCAAAGTTTCTTACAAGTTACTGGTATTTATCTGTGAGCTTAAGATAATTTACTGAGTGGGGTGGATGTAAATGTGTGCTCAAAGGCTAAAATGTTTCTTCTCTAAAGCTTGCCTGAGGATGGCTGAATTATAACCTTAGATTCCAAGAACGCTGTCAACAGCCAAAATTTTGGAGTGACAATTCTGCTGATCATTCCACACAAAATGCTAGCAAAAACTGGTGAGTAACCAGTTCTAGTACCTTGAGTTCATTGTAGCTATGAGGTGGTATAAATATAGTAATTTATTCTTAGATTAAACATGCATAAATTCAAGAACCTACTGTACATTTTTAATCTGAAGGCCTAAGTTGTGTGCTTGGAGATAAATTACGTTTAAAATTAGTTGCACATAATGCATATAGTTGGCTGTAACACACCGTGCATATGTAATGCTGAAAGAAGATTTTTCTCTCCTCTCTCTTTTAAAAACTGCATAAAGGCTGTAAACTTTCCCCTGGCCTGAAACAGTCCAGATCCAAAAAACCACGAATAATTCCATGAATTACAGCTATTTATTCTCCTTTGCTCAAGGACTTATATTGCTGTTCACTTCACTTGGAATCTGCAGACTAATATAAACAGTGGCCCACTCATTTCTTCCCAAACAGTTTAGTGTTTTAGCCTAGGATGTAACACTGCGGTTTTGTCACAGAGCAACAATAAAACATGAGGACCTGCACTAAAGCAACTCTGCACATAAACAATCATGTTGCCCCTGGGAAAAAAGAGGTATTATTTGCAAACACTAGGATTGATGTAATAACTTATTCATTGGAGCAGTGACAGGGTAGGAGGAAGAAAAGCAGGAACTTTCTTTTTTCTACAAGAGGGTGCTGAGAACAAATTCTGTGTGTAGTCTACGCTCCCAATTAAAAGAGGGACAGGGTGTGATCCCTGAGGCCAAGTAGCAAGGACTGGATTATGCCCAAACTGCTAACCCCTAGAGGTCACTGGCTGTGTCCACACTACATAGTAAATTCTATGTATGCCCATGATCTCTGCTGGGTTACTGTAGTGCTAGGATGCATTTTTTTTTTTCTTCCCCAGTTCACAGTGTCTGAAATAAAGTGAACTGTTATGCAGTCCAGCAGTGGTTTAGTCACAGCACAAGACTAAGGGTCTTAGTCACATGCCACAGACTGTGACACAAGGGTACGTGCAGGTATTTGAAGTTGCAAAGCTTTTAGGCTAGCTTTGGAAGATGAGATAGGGCCGAGAATGCAGCCTGGTCCTGGCTTGTGCCTGCCTTTTCAGCATGATCCTTGGAGCACACTGTCCCCAGACCACTCCTGTGCTTTGTCTTGGAAAGAGCTGTTGAGCAGGAAATCAGCTAACACTTAAGAAGTCTGGATATTCAGGGGTTCAGTGCATGAGAAAGATCCCTCGCCCTCTCTCATTTAGCAACACAGATGTACCTGTATATCTGCAGTCAGAGGCACATTTATAAGTTCTTCAAGGGGGAGAGACAGCAATACTGCTACAATTGAAAAAGTTACACTTGCAAATGAAAGGTTACCAAAACCCCTTTCAAGTAATTATTTGTTCTTGCTCTGCAGTCACTACTGGACTTCTACTTAAATGATCTTTCCTGTCATGTCTTAACTCCCTTGAGCTCTTGGAACTCACTGTTAACTTCCGCCTCTTTTACCTTTTCCCCGCAAGGGCCTTTAACTCTGTACTGGTTATGTTCTTCCTAGTTTCCTTCCTTGTCTTTTTCCAGAAGAGGCTTTTTATTAACCTTTTGGGATCTTAGGGCTGACCCACTTTATGGCTCATTGACCAGTTCTCATTCCTTGAGTTCTTTCTCAGAGAAATTCACGTCTGTTTTCCTTTAATTGCAAATCTTTTATGATTCTCTCAAACTTCCTGCATAAGAAATATTTGAATGTTTTCCAGCAGCACAGATCTTTCAAAACACAGTTCTGCCACCATGGGTTATTCTTATTTACAAGGCCACTACACTTAAGGAAATTGCTTAAGAAAGAAAAAGTATTATCCCAAATAAGACCATCTAAATCTGGTTTTTAATTATCTATTTTTTTTAATAATATAATTCTGATTTATGCATTTTATGTATTTAATGCATTTGTTCCTTAAAACAATGATCTGATCCAGCAATTCCACCCATCTTTAGAGCCATTAAATACAATATGAAATTGCCATTTAGAGACCTCTGTTCATCATGTGTCACAGCTTACATAGTCTGAAAATATTTGGAGATGCAGTTATTGAAAACAAACAATGGGGAAAAATATGTATTACATTGGACCTAAGTTTTAACAAAATTATTGTTTTTTGTGGATGTACTGATATTTGCATTTTTATCACCTGAGGAGGGAATCTAACTTCTGAAGAATGAGCCACAGGGTTTGAACAAACAAGAGCATTGTGTTCTTCCGGAGAGAAATCTACTGCTCTCTGCTTCTTCCATATTAGTAAATACAATTCAGTTATTTAAGTACTCAGCACGGGACTTTGCCTCATGTGAAATGTAATTATTTTCTGCAGCTTATTCCCTGCAGCAGTGCTAAATCATAAAGCAGATTTTCATATAGCAATCACAGCATAATAGTCTCAACAGCACTTTCCATTACTACTCTGTCAAATCTCAAAGCCTTTCCTGGTGATTTAAGAAACATTTATTATTATTCCAGTTCACAAACAGAAAAATTAAGGCACCAAAGAAATGCAGCTTGTCCACCTGGCAAATCAGAAGACACACAGCAAACTCAATAGAGATTTCCTGACAACCAGAAGTAGCTTTCTGAAGTGGAGCAGATCATGTTTCTTACCGTGACAAATGCCAGTTTCAACTAATAACTGTCTCTGTGCGTATCCAGAGTGTGAAGCTGTGTAGTTGTTCTTAACGCTCAGGAAAGCTCGCCAACTTCAGATATTCAGGGGGCTACCACATGGCAGAAATTAATTAAAAAATCAAGGAAAAATTAAGAGTCAGTTCTTTAAGGTGAATAGGTAACAAAGAATTCTGTTGTTGGCTGCCACATTCAGCTGTATCGGGGGGGATATGACTGACAATTCATTACAATTCAGTAAGCAGAGAAAGATACAAGACTTCGCAACAATTTCCATTCTGTGTAGTGGTGGAATTAAGGGTTGGTCTTAAATATCTGCAAGCTGTTTCTGAGCTCCATAAATTGTGCCATCGCTTTGAAAACAGGATGTATGCTTCAGAGTAAAGTAAAACAAACAGACTGATTTAACACAACAGCAACAGCAAATCACCCCTGACATCGTAGTATTTTCCAAATAACTCTCTATCCAAAGACAGCAAAGTACAAAGATAGGAGAATTAGAGAGGAACTTCTGCTGGGAATGATTCTTGTCTGGATAACACCTTACCTTTAATGTTTCCACAGCATCGTGTCCATTTTACATGGCAAACTATGACCAAGACTAACTTAATTTTCTTGTTTGCTGATGCTCATTTCCACATATTCATCAGCATGCCCTGCATGTTTCACGCATTTAACTGTTCTCCAAAAGTTGGGAACACTTCTGCCTGAGCATTTGCAACCTTGGAGCTTATATTTAGTATCATAGATATTATATGTACAGAACTTCTAAGTACCCTTATTATTTCACTGCCACTAATTCTGATAACTTTTTCTAGTTTCTACGATTTCTGAACATTCCCTAGAGTGTACTACAGTTTTCTCAGGCTTTTCAGACTGACTTAAACAGGAATCCCCCCCAAATTGCTCAGCTTTGCCTAAGGACAAGACTTTTGTCATGTCCAAAGAGCCCAACTTCACTGAACACGCTTTATCCCTCTTGGTACCAGATATAAACATTTGTTACACGCATTGCTTCAGCAGAGTAACTCAGTACTGTTATCTGAAGCAGCTGCTTTCAGCTGCTCCTGGCTGTGGTGGAGCCAGAGCTAGAACTGAGAAGAGGAAGGCTGCTGGACTTCCCCTGGCCTCTGTAACCGCACTCCTTACTTCAAGGATGCCTTTTTTTTTAATTGAGAAAGAATAAACCAGGGAGCGGGAAAAATGGATTTCAAAAAGTCAGATGAGAAAAGGATGGTGGGAAAAAGAAAGAGAACCTGAGTCTTTTAAGTCAGAGGATACAAATATAAGCCATGTCATTGCCAGCATTTTGTGCAAGTGAATTGTCCTGTTCACTTTAAGGGCTCTGATCACACAGGAATTGCAACCTGAAGAGAACAACTTGGGCTATCCAATCCTACAGGCAAAGAAGCAAGAGGTGGACTGCTGCCTAAACACGTGTACACTCTCAGCCCTACCAAATAAAACCCAAGGTCTGCTGATCCTTCTGGTCTTGGCACCCCGTGTGAAAAAAATTGATCTCTGATTGAAGATCTCTCATCTTCAGTAATGCTCAGATGAGTGAATTCTCTATACAAGTGCCTGCTGTGTTTGAATAAAGGAGAAATGCTGCCACTCAGTAATAAGGAAGGATGCTTAGAGAAAGGAAAGGAATAGGCACGCCTGACTCACTAGGCACAAGAAAGGCATTGGTACTGGTCCAAAGAGCAAAAACCAAGTGAAGTTAGTGCCAAACAAAAAGACAGAGCAGCACAGAGGAGGCACTAAGAGGCTTAAACTGTCTACTTAGAAGGTATTTCTCTTGAGATTGACTCCTGCTTCCTATGTCCAACAGTTTATTTCTGTCTTCAGTGAGTGTTAAAGACTTCTTGGCATGGCAGGCTTTCTCTTTAGGATATCTGGCAAACCGCAGATATTAATGAAGCAGAAGCTGAGGGCTCCAGCAGGTCAGAAGTCCCATACCTGTGAAGTCAACCAGCAAAGATCCAAGCATATGCTATTCAACATGCACAGGCTACAATATGTGATACTTTTAATACTGCATACCTTGCAACCTCTAAAAGGTGACTTTTCAAAGTTGGCAACAGGATTGCTTGAAAACAGCCAAGAAGCTACAATATCACAAGGGAAGCAAAGGAGGTACGAAGGATGTACCTATGCAGCCAATGCTTACACTAAAGGAGGTAAACCCCTGCTGTGCAGCTCCACAGAGATATTTCAGAATAGAAACAGAGCTCAGACAAACTCAAACACCTAGCATGACAGACTGAGACCAGTGACTGATGAGAACCTCTTGACTGCCTATGTGCCAAGCCTTACGCATTGAAAGCGAGACTGCTATCCCACAGCTTTTTGCAGCACTCTGCTGCAGACTTTCTCAAAGAGAGCTGTTCCCTTCCTGCTCCCCCACCTCTCCTCGTCACACTGTAGCTAACACATCCTGTCTTTCAGACTGGAGATGGTCACTGTCAACCATTATTAACTACTTTGTAGATTTTCGAGACGGTGGTGGGTAGGAATTTGCACAGGCCATACTGGCAGGGGACCCCACGCTGGCACACTGTACTTCTTCCAGTTCTGCACTCTCAATTTTTTTCAGCCGGTGCTCCGGTACAGAAAAGTAACAACAGCACCCTCCGCTGGCCTCTGCCATGAAGACACCTGCAGTAAAGGGGTTGACGGGAGCTGCTGCTAGATCTGTTATGTTAAATCTAGAGAAACACACCTTCATACTAAACATGCAAATAGGTCATGTTATTTGTAAGTGGCCTCCACTCACCACACTCATACATATCTCAAAAGCAGGGACAGTGACTATAAAGCTTATACACAGAAAGAGCACTTGATTGCAGTGTTAATAACAAGATTCATAAATTATGTTACCATACCTGAAAACACGTATTTCCCAAACAGACTAATTTTAATTAGCACTTTAGTTATAGCACCAACCTTATTTGGGAGCTTGCAATGAAAAGGTAAATTGGGTATTATCATCATCATATTTTTTCCTTGAATATTTCTGGCCATTAGATATGTGCAAAATTCAAACAACAAAAAAAAAAGGACAATCTAGGCCACTGTGCCTGAGGAAGACAGGGTGTCTATGTGCATGAGAGCCTGTAAAAAATGTCTTTCATTTGATCCAGCAGAAATAGAGCTCCAGGGGGGAAACTGACACACACCCCCAACTGACTTCAGACTACCAAATCACACCGCCTTTTTTATTGCAAGCTTTCTCTGAAATGACTATTTTGCTTCTCTTAATTAAAAATTATTGACAAACAAAACCACAATAAAGTAGGTAGGCCATTAGAATAGATTTGATTAAATCCTAACTACATTATAACCAAAGATGTCTGAAGATACAGAGGCTTGCATATCCTACCTCTGAAGATGCAGTTCTGGAAATTATTTCTTCTTCATATTTTTATATACCTTTATACTCTTTTGTCATGTCTTTGAACACAGGACACACTTTTAGCAAGGTAAAATAAATGGCCTAGTGCTGCAGGTCTTCTAAGACTACAATTTTATACTTGTGGTTGTCTACAATTTGTATTCTCAAAAAAACCCAATGCTTAGCATGACATATGTAATGGACACCTGATGTCAGTAACCTGAGGAACAATTTGATGGTTGGACTTGATGATCTTAGAGGTCTTTTCCAATCTTAATGATTCCGTGATTCTATGAATTGGGACAAGCAGTCCCAACATAGGATAATCCCAACAAACATCATCAATCAGTTAAAATCACTTTTGATTTTAGCTTTGTCATTGATGCCACCGACTGAGGTCTCTTTAGTACATCTCTCACATTTAAACTGACAAACTAGGTTATGCATATCTCAAAACATTTCATAGTGATTAATCAAATTCAAATTCAGCTGTTCAGTTTCTTTCATTAAGGTAGTTTAAAATTCTGTATATTTTTTTATTCATTAATCAAGTGGCTGTGCCACCTTTGCCTAGCTGAGATTTAGACATTACTTTTTTAAAAAATCTGGGCCAACAAAATGTGAAAAATAAAACAAACAACAGCAATTTCTGATGAAATATTCTCTGCAATGGCACAATTAAGATGAAGCAAACACAGCCACACACAGGAACAAACCTCTTAAAACATTTTAATAGCAAAAATGATTGAAGCCCTTTTACTGCAATGTTGTCTGTTCTATAAGAGGATTAGAAGTCTGCCATTGTATTATACTGGATTTTGCTCCAAAATAAACTACAGCCAGCACAGCTGGAGCTGACAGAAGTACATCCAGGATAAATACCTACTCCCTGTCCTTCGTCCCAGCTGTTAAATCATTCTATCCTTTTTCCTTTCACAGCATGTAGCACTGGACAGTTTCTGCTCTCTCCTCGGACCAAAGCTCCTCAGCTCTCCTCATCCAGTAGTTACAAAGACCCGATATGCTCTTACACAACCCCTTATTCACCAAACCCCAATTCACCAACCCTACAAACAACCATATTACTTCCTGACAACTCTGGTTCCTCCTATGACAGTTGTTGCACTGCCACTCTGTCCTTTGAATGAAGTAAGGAAGTGGGGGGAAAACAATCACTAAAGGTAACAACAAAAAGCACTTGCAAAGGGGTTCAAACAAAACTTGCACTGACAACCTTAATTCCACCATTTCCTAATCTTTAAATAGTTAATATCGTATTACTTAATAATTACACAGTATAATTTATTATCCATTTATAATTTAAATTATATTTTAATGATGTATTAATAGGTAAAATTAATATAGCTTCACAATATGACTATTTTTATAATTATGATTGATTATAAATGTATCATCAGATATTATTATTAAGGAATTATAATTGTAGCTAAGATTCTTATTTAATAAACTTACATAGACACAAGTTTCTAAAAAGAAATGAGAAAGACAACGGTTTTGCTATCCACATGATGATATCATCAATTACTTTGTAAGAA
Source organism: Aramus guarauna (assembly GCA_013400195.1). NCBI lineage: Eukaryota > Metazoa > Chordata > Aves > Gruiformes > Aramidae > Aramus > Aramus guarauna. The sequence continues at coordinate 620,328 of VXBL01010301.1, forward strand.
TTTTACAAAAATCTCCCAAAGGTTGAGAGATCTGCATAGTACTTACTTTCTCCAAGCAGTTTCTCTTTAATGTAGTTCCTGTGATAACATCTGCAACTCTGTATCTTCAAACTTTCTCCTTTTGTCTTTTTTTCCCTATTATCTTTTTTCATACTTTTACAGTTCTCTGCTGTGCTCCATCCACTGGGGCAATTTATTCAGCTGCGCCATTTGAAGTCTAAGGCATTTAATGTTCTGTCATGGTAAAAACAAACATAAATAGTTGGCATGATTATTAAACTCATGGAATGATCGTGTTTTATTTTACTGTGTTAGAAGCAAAAGCAGTTCCATTTCCAAACATAAAATATAGTCTTGGCACTTTTCTCCCAATAAAACCAATATTTTGTTAAGCCAGCTACTATTTTTATTTTTCAGAGAAATGTATTTTAATGATGTTAAGGAGGAGGAGATAAAGTTCAGTTGATGTCTGCCACTGAGCCACAGTTCATGAACAAATAAAATCCTGCAGAAGCAATCAGAATAAAGAGCGGGATAATGCTGGTTACTGCTTCGCAACAAGGGTAAATCTGGAAAAGATGCTTTTCGGGACAGGAAACCGCCTGGCTAAATGCGGGATATGAACCTATGTAACAACTTCTGTTTCTCTTCCAGGGTAGTTTTATGCAGAAAACAGGCATCTTCACAGGCAGGCAGTACAGAACAGCAGACACCCTCAGGACGCGCAGAGCTGGAGGGGAAGGGAAGCAGCTGCAGTCTCTGCTCAACGCGTCCTCAGGTCATCAGCGGGAACGAGTCTCTTGTCTGCCCAGCCCCCTGGCTCCCATATAACTCTGGATGCAGTATGTACACGCACGGCAGCCTTAACAAACAATAAGATGAACGACCCACAGCACACAGGTCAGATCTCTCGTACCCTCCGGGGCGGGAGGCGAGGCACCCGCGGTACGCGCTGAGGTAACCGCGCGGCACCGACCCTCACGCCCTGAAGGGACCCGCCGGGCCTGGCAGGGCCTGGTGTGCTGTGCCGCCTCCTGCACCCAGCCCAGCTCCGCTTCTGCCCTCTAACTGGTGAGTGCAAGCCGTTGCACTCGCCTTGTGAGCCCTGAAAATAATAATAATTTAAAAAATAGGAAAAAACCCAGAATTTAAACCCATCAACAAGCAGCTAGTAAAAGCTTTCCCATTTCTCATTTTCCTCTTACAGAGCCATGCCCAGCCTTCAGCAAACGAAGCGGCTACCTCTGCTGAGCGGCAAGCCGGCAGCCAAGTCCCGCTACCCTGGCGGGCTACCCCGGGGGGTCACCACAGGTCGCCCGCCGACTGCGGCCCGTCCCGGCCGGCGCTGCGGTCCCGTCCCCGGGCCACTAGGGGGCGCGGTGGTGCCGAGGAGACAGCGCCGGGCGGGAGCAGGCGCGGTGCGGCCCGGCCGGTATAAGAGCGGGCCGGGGGCCACTGACCTGCTGCCTGTGTTGTTAGAGGGGAAGGGTCGTGTAGAATCCGCCTTATCGCGATCTCTCACCCTCAGGACTCCGGGGTGCCTGCGTGTCTTCACCTCACTCCGTATCCCTATGCCTCGGGGCGTGAGGAGTGTGGGGTTGTGGTGCAGGTTGAGGCTGCTCCTGGAGTGAGGCAGCTGAGGGAAGCTACGAGTGAGCTTTCCCTGTCCTTTTGCTGTATGTGGATGGCTGCTGGCTGGAGATGAGGGGTCCTGGACTGTCATTGTCTCCTTATTGCTGACAGAGATGTACCTTGGAGGGTGTGAGGATGCAGCTTGGTCTGGGGCTGTAGATGATGCCCTCCTGCCAGGTAAGGTGCCAGCTCTCTCCCATTCTTCTGCTTGAACCTGGAGGAGCTACCAGAGTCCTTCACCCTTGTGTATAGGCTAATGGCTTGTACGAGTCATATGGCAGCAGGACAGTAACAGCACAAATACACAGATACAACTATAGGCTTACAAAGGTGATAAGGGGACTGCAGCATCTCTTGTATGAGGAAAGGCTGAGAGAGCTGGGTCTGTTTAGTCTGGAGAAGACTGAGAGGGGATCTTATCAACCCTTATAAATACTAATGGGTGGGTGTCTAGAAGATGAGGCCAGACTCTTCTCAGTGGTGCCTAGTGACAGGACAAGGGACAATAGGCACAAACTGGAACACAGGAAGCTTCATCTGAATATAAGGAAAAACTACTTTACTCTGAGGGTGACACACAGGAACAGGCTGCCCAGAGAGGTTGTGGAGTCTCCTCTGGAGATACTCAAAACCCACCTGGATGCAATCCTGTGCAACATGCTCTAAGTGATCCTGATTTAGCAGAGGAGTTGGACTAGAAGACCTCCAGAAGTCCCTACCAATCTGTGATAGGATATAACATACAAATGATATGAGCATATATGACAAGGAAGGGTGCTGTTGGTTGGATCTTGTGTGTTGAATGCAAATTTGCTGTAAAGGTTGGTTTGTTTACTATTTTGTTTTAGCCCAGGAGTTACATTTGTGTCTCAGGTCTTTGCAGATGTCTTCAGTACAGATTCACTAACGATCAAAGAAACCTCATCCTGTGACAACTCAGCCCTGAATCATAGGTTTAACACGCAGCTCAGGAATTTGCTGTTGCTCTGCACAGCTACCTCACCTTGCAGTCCCAGGCATGATCCTTTGCCTCCAGCTATGCTTGCTACCCCTTCCCACTCTGTTTTTTATATCTCAGAAAGGCCAGACTGGAGTTCTATAGGCCCCATACCAACAAAAATGTCTTCATCGCTACTCCAAGGATGGCCCTACACCTGAAAAGTTTCTGCAATGACCATTCAGAGGGCAGCCTTCCCAAATGCAGTTTCAGACAGTGAGGAAACATCAAACTGCTCAGACTGTGTCTGAGCCCAGTTCCTAACATTGCACAGTCCTCTGAGCTAGTATGGATGTCAGCACCAACTGGAGTAGATTCAGGATACTAGAGTTAAAAATCCTCTTCAGACATTAACTTCAGAAGGATTCAGCAAAATTCAGGATTCTCTGCTTCCACAGCTGAATTCTCAGCTGCCTGAATGAGCAGATAATCAGGGCTGAAGCAGATGATTTCTAACATGTGGTGCTTTATTAGCTGTGAGCCAAATGCTTTGTATTGTTTAAGTATCAGAAGCCAAGGGAAGAAAATTAATTAACTCCCTTTACTGGATGTAATCATCCTTATTTAAATGGGCTTTTATTCTTTACTCATCGAGGTTCTTGTGAAGAGAAGACATGTTCCCTGCCAGTATGTGTCATAGATGGTATGAAACCCCAGACACTGGGCAAAGTGATCTTTAGCACTCAAATCCACCTCCCTCTGTTGTTAGTCTACCTCCCTTTTCCAGTCAGCTCATACCCAGCTGACTGATATATCTAAGGGAATCCCCACTGAAGGGAAATACCTAACTGTTTTAGTTCCTCTTTTATGGTTTTTTTCCACCAGGGGTGGGCAGAGGTGCAAAGAAGGGGGTAAAACTTAAGTCAGAGAAAGCAGAGAAGGCTAGCAAAGGAGAGAACATATTCTGCTTGAGCTAATGTGGATTTAAAGTATCCTTCTGGGTTCTGGAGGCGTGTGGGAAACTGAAGGCTGCAAAGAACAATTAAACAGTGAAAAGCTATGAATCCTTTTCAGTGCTTTTTAATCTTAGATCTGCAAATTGCTGAGTCTTGTTTTAAACCCCAAGGAACATGCAGCATGGACAGAAATTTCAGGGTTTTCAAGACTTTCTTACCAGTCTGGAATGCAGACTGCATCTCCATACTTGAATCTGCTCCTGTTGTGTATTGTGCAATAGGAAAGTCTGCAGGAGAGCCTGAAATCAGTGTATAATCACCATAAAAGAGGAAAAACTCCAAATTCAAACAAAGACACTGATGTTCTGATGCTTCCGTTTCACAGAATCAGTCTCTTTCTGTTCACTGTGTAACGTACTTAATTCTTCTGCAAAATTTTCTTATGGCCAAGTATTGGCTGAAATTACGAAACCACAGTTTTTTCCTTTCAAGCTATTTGAATTACTCTGATTAGTTTGTGGGGGTGAGTTCCTGCCCTTGATGCATAGGCAGCCAATGGAAGCTTTGGCTGCCTTAAGGATTATGGGTTAAGGCCCTACATTTGTACTGTTGTATGCCACTGTATGACCTAAATGAGATTAGAATAATAAATCCTGATTTATTATGAGGGCTTTATTTAGACATGTTTTGAGTATGAGGTCTGTGTCAGGATTTATAGTGAAATCTAACATGCCCAGGCACAGAGAAAGCCCAACAATGAAAGGACATTTTTTCCCTTGAGAAAACTAGTTCCCAGCCCTCTGTTTGGCTTTTGTCAGAGTTGCTAAATGTTGAATGGCGCAGAGATGCTGGATCCCAAGGACGGTGACGTAGTCCGTGACTTGGAGACGAGCCCACACCAAGTGAAGGACGGAAGTATCCCATCAGCAGTATTTTCCAAGGCTAAGTACTCATGCTCTGCAATGCAGTAGCATTCAAAAAGCTTCCAATATATGGTTTTCAGAATCCAAAGACAAATGAGAAATTAGTTTCAGGATTTACCAGCTAATTCATCCATCGTGTTGAGCAGCACTAGTTATGTGTCTGCCCTGTAGTTACATCAGATTCCTGAACCTGTTGCGAGGGAATATCCATTCTTTTTAGTATCCCGGCCACCATCTCTTGTCAGGAAACCTGATGTCTTGTCATGTAATGCACCAAATTGCAATGGCCTATTAGACACAGAAGGTGGGTGCTTATACCAGATAGTTCAATTTCTCTATTCTAATAGCCACATTACTAAAAGCTTCAGAGGAATTTGCCTTTCAAAAAGTATTTAAATTGAAATGAGTGGACTGTAAGGACATGAGCTGGTGTTTCTATGGGACACAAAATGAAGAAAGAGGAGGTGTAAGTGTTTTGATAAATTTGGGTGAATTAAGTCGTCATGAATTCCACAGTATTTCTACCTTTTGTCTAATTCAAAGAATCTTAATACTCCCACTCTCCACCAGGTAGTTGTCAGATCTTGTTCAACAGCAGATTTGTCCCACTTGGGTTTTTTAGTAGAAATAGTAAGAATTATTTCCTTCAAAATGTTGTTGTTGAGTTTTCTAATCATAGGCCTCATGGAGTGCGGAGCAAAAGAAAATGTTGAACCCGAATAGCATGTTCTTTTTCTTTGGTTTGATACGAGGCCTGCCTACCTGGCAACCTCTCCTAGTATGTCTCAGTTGGGGTGGAACTGGATGGAACGGCATCTCACAATTTTCCAGATAACTTTAGGAAAAAGCAACTTTTGAAGAAGGACAGACTTTAAGGTCCAGCTATGATACTTTACTCAGTACTTGAGGTTTAAACCATGAGAGCCAGGTATTTGTAAGAACCACAATCCAAGAAATCATGAAACCTCAAAAGAATGAAAAGCCTGCCAGCGTAACTGTGGACAAACTCTCTGGGCTACCACAGTATAAAATAAAAGATGAAGATGGTTCAGTATCTAACAAAATCTTAAAGTACTTTATTTTCTTCACTTCTAAGAAGCACTCCTTTCCGCAAAATCCTTTCCAACAGACTTTTTGAACTGCACACTAGATAGTGACAGTCATTAGGTGCAGAGTGCTTTAGCACAGTGACTCACTAACATTTGCCAGAAAAATTAATTAACTGCAAACGATATCAAAGATGAGAACTGTACACCTCTCTGCTCAGGAACAGGGCAACTAGTCAACTTGCAGAATCCAGATACTTTGTTCTCTATTTATGTTCATTTCAAGTCAAATAGCAGTGGGACAGTCTAGCTAAGCAAGTTTTCAACCCTCAAGCTCCAGTCAAGTTTATTCCTTTGGACAATGACCCTTAGAGAGAAAACAGTAGCACAAACAAATTGCCTGGAATTACCCAACATCCCTAGACAGCAGCAGGAGTGTGCTGAAGACCAAGCAGTGGCTGAACTTCTCAAGCACTGGAGAGCTGCACAGAAAGTTTGATCTATTAAGAAGTTTTTTGTAATGCTGCAATAGTTTCCCAACTAACCTTTGCTCACCTACTGGCAAGGACACAAGTCTGTGACGCAGTCTATGCGACCACTGTTCTTTGCTGTCCCTTGGCAACACTGACCAAGGGAGCAGCAGCTTTCTTTGGCTGTTCACAACATCCTGCCTGGTAAGCATGAGTTGGCAATCACACCTATAGGGGTACTAAGGGAAGCCAGCAGTTTGTTGAGTGGAAATGGGTTCCTGCTTCTCTGTACATTTTATAGTATACTTCAGGCATGTGGCATTCTTAAAATCCTGGTGGTTTTGCTGATGGCATGCCATGGAAGCCTTTACCCTCATTTAGCAGGTTAAAGTCTTATAGCACAAGCTGTGAAGAGTTGTTATAGGTCACTGATAAAAAGCAATAGAGTGCTTACGGCCACCATGAGTTAATGTTAGCCACAAGCATAATCAGAAAGTTTGTGCTGAGAGTGGAGAGCTGGTGCGTAGCCCACTGAATTTATTACCACTGTACTCTGGCCTCTAGATAATGCATGTGTGCACTGGGGTTGTGGAGACAGAGATGTATAAAGCAGGCCTATAACTGGGACTGGGAAAGACTTAGGAAGAGATTTTCCTTGTCTGCTAGAAGGAAGTATGTATCCATCTAGGGGAGACGTTTTCCTGATCTGGGAGACAGAACCTTCTGTAGTATGTATTAAAATATATTTTGTTGTATCTATTCTATTTGTTATACATACTGTATAAACTCCTGTCCAGGCCTTTTATCTTCCCCGTTGTTGCCTAATGAACATGGTGGCCTGAGTACAGACAGCTTCTCTGACAAACTTGCTTCAGTAACTGCTCAGTTTTTCATGTTCTACCCTGGTATTGAGTCAGTTTTATTTTTTCTAGGAAATACACAGTGTCTAGGAACAGGTGCTAATTTAAAACTAAGTCCAAGTTTATTTATGTTAGAAGCCGTAAAATCCTCTTTCTGTGCAAGCTATAACCTACCTCTGTACATGTACGTGATTTTTTGTGCTTAGATATTTCTTACCCTCTCTCCTCTTTCCCACCATTCACTGTATATTCTGTGTATTTTTATATATAGTCAAATCAACGCAGCCACTCGGTGCTGTGTATCATGCTGCTTCTGTGAGCTGTTTATCCAGGATTTCCAAAGCTGACTGCTCCTGGTAAGGGTCTTAAAATCATATCTAGACACCTTAATAGAAGTCACCTGATTTACTTAAGCACTGAGAACCCACAGATTCCTTTCCAGTCAATGGGGGCTGAGTTTGCTTAGCACCTTTAAAATCAAACTGCTTATGTTTCAGTACCTAAACGTGGGTTTTGGAACATAGCTTTGTGTGTTCAGTGTGGGTATTTTTAGGACAGGATGGGCTTAGAGATCTCTTTAAAGAACTATCCAAACTTATATATGCTGTATTATTAAGCACAATTATAATAATTGTCCTTTTCAACAAAATATTAGTTCTGAACTCCTCTTGGGGTGAGGCATTAATAACGGAAATCATTATTTTTAGGTAGTACTCAGTGTCAGTATCTGCATACCCTGAACACTGTGTTAATTCACTGCATGGACTCTTTCAATGAAGGAATCTTTTTTTCACTGCTCACCAGACATGTGGGGTCCTCCCTGGGGGTTATTCCAGGTAACAAGCACTTCCTGTAGTCAGTTTACTGTAGACGATAGAACAAAACATGGCAGTCCTCAAGCCATAACCAAGGTATCTTTTAAAAACCTTGTTATTTGATGGTAGATGATGCTATGCGTGACCTAGAGATATATGAAGCATTTGCACCATGCAACAAATGTCTAAACCACTCAGTTTCAGTTCTCACTTCTCACCTCTGAGTCAAACCCAGCAGCCTGCCATAGTGCCTATTAATTTATAGATTTAATCCCAAGGGCACATCTGCACACTTGTGAGAAGGCGTGTCTGGTCAGCTGTTGCCACAGCGATGGCACAAATAGACAACAACCAAGAAGAAAAGAACCTGTAGCTGCATGTATGCTTTGGTGAATTTGGGTATTTAGGGGGTTTTATTTGTTCCTATGTATGCCACGTTTGGAAGCCTCGATGTGCCTTTTCTCCCATTCTAATGAAATGTCTTATGTTAGAAGAAAAAGAAGATACTGAATGTGCTAGATTTGCTGTGCAAATTGTGTATTTCCTTATAAACAGAAAGATTTCTGCAGTGCAGAGCTGAACTGTAGCAGCTTATTGCAGTGGTTTGAATTTCAGGAGTACTTTTGAGGTGCTTAAAATTATTCCTAACGAAATGCAGCTAAATAAAGTACTTGCTAAATGGGAAACAAGACAAAAAAATCCTACAAAGATACAGTGTGGCTGCCACTGGGAAAATGTCAGGTACCTGCTTCTTGTAGAAAATAGTGTTACTTAACTAATTTAAAATCTAGATAATTTTCCTTAGGGAAAAAATCAGTAGTAAACCATTCAGGGGCTGGTGGATTTCTTTGTTTCTTAAGGATGGTAAAGATTCATGCACAAACATCAGCAAAGGGCTGATGTTTCTGAGCTGTTCCCTGCCAATTGCTGACAAAGGCAGTCCTAATGAATCATTCTGAATTGTGATCATGTGCTACCAGCCCACAGTGAGCTGCCAAAGAGGAAGTGCAGCTTGTTTTCTTTCATTTTCTTGATTCCTATGCTGTAGGAAGATGAAAGGAGAAGGAGGAGGAGGAGGCGGCGGCAATAGCGGCAGCCAAACTTAATAAATAATTCTGACGATTCCTGATATCAAATGGAGGCCCCTGAGTGGGACCCACTGAAAAATGACACCCTCCCGCCGACCCTGACGCCAGCTGTCCCTCCGTATGTGAAGTTGGGCCTGACCATTGTATATACTGTTTTTTATTCACTGCTTTTTGTGTTCATCTACGTCCAGCTCTGGCTGGTCCTTCACTACAGGCACAAGAGGTTCAGTTACCAAACTGTCTTTCTGTTTCTGTGCTTGTTTTGGGCCTCTCTTAGGACTGTGCTCTTTTCGTTTTACTTCAAAGACTTTGTCACAGCAAATTCTCTCAGCCCCTTCATCTTCTGGCTTCTCTATTGCTTCCCAGTCTGCCTCCAGTTTTTTACCCTGACCCTGATGAATCTTTACTTCACACAGGTAAGCAACAGATATTTGGTTGATTAAATCTGACAGAATGGTAAAGCATTATTTTCTAATAATCATGAGAAACATGTAATTTCCTAATGTACTTTGGCAATGCAAAAAGCAAATTTCAGTTATTTAGTTGGGAATTTTAACTTTTGATCTATGTGCAAGTGATGAGTGTTATAATGAAACTGGAGCCTGAAGTGATCATTTAGGAATGGCAAATAACATATCTACTGTCTATTAAATGGGTGCAATTTAATTTAAAAGTTGGGGGGAAAAATGTATAGGAGAGCTTGAAAGCTGGACGTCCAGACTGCTGTTCTATTATTTTTTTTTATTATTCTTGTTGTTTTTACAAGATTTCATAAACCTCCTGGCTTAGCAGAGCTGATCTCTGTGTGCAGTCAGAACTGTAATTTCTAATTTTGCTGGCAACACCCCACCCCAGTTTTTCACAAGTCAGCTTACATGTTTCTGAGTAAGATTTCTGTTCTGTGTATCATCAAAACTGTTGATCAAGTCCTACTGTGGACCCAAACTCCTATAATGATCTGTATTACAAATAGCAGTGACTCCGTACCCCAGTAAGTGCTAAGTGCTGTACAGAGATACACCCTCTATTTCAAGGACGCTGTGATGTAAAGGTAAATTACATATATGTAATTTATATATATACACATATATATCTACATACTCCACGTATAGTGGAGTAACGGAAATAGTGTCTCCGTTTCAGAAAGGGGTCTTGAGAATGTATCTGTGCTAAGGACAGCTAAGAAGCCAGATGACTTAGGCTGCACAGCGTTCCAGGTTGCTGCAGTTAGACTTGCTTGGAAGTATTTATGGTGATCTTGGGTATCTTGGCACTGGGCTGCAGGATGGGATATTGGCATGCTGAGGCAAAGAAAGGCTGCTGGGCTTGCCTAAGATCTCACAGGAAGCTTGCGGGAGGGCAGGGATTGGATTCTCTATCTCGTCAATCCCACTATGGACCTGGAACAGGAAGCCAAGCCTGCACTTAGATGACACTTGTCAAAGTCCGCTTTCCCAGTGCAGGGGTGGTTGGACAGGAGAGCACCAGCCAGCCCTGGAGCACCCCCGGCAGCGCTTAGGATGCTCTGGGTGTTGCTGTGGGCCCCACTTTGAACTAGCTCAGTGCCAGCGTGCTTCTGTAATGCCTACAGTGTTTAACAGTGCTCTGTAGCGATTACAGACCTGTCAATTCTGAACAGCCTGGCTGGAGAGATCAGAATGCTTGTGAGAGCTGCCATCCCAGAGCTGAAAAAGTAGCAATGGTAAGCATGACAGCTGTAAGAGAATCACTTGAGATGTAGAGGGTATTAAATACTTAGAACCACATACACAGTTTTATGCTTAGGTTTACTTTTCTGGATTTAGTGTCTGAAACACCTGCAAACTCACCCTGCTCCCACTCCCGGGGACTTGCGATATATTAAGGGATTACAGGAAGCTTTTATCTATATGCTACTCAAATCCTGCTCAGGTATGTGGTGACCTATGCTTTATCCCAGAGCTATTGTGAGAGGCATTTGATAATGGTGTAGTTCCCCAGGGGAAAATGTCCATCACCACACAGTCCATCCCCATCACAGCGGCTGGGACTAAGTCGTAGCCATAGGTCAGACTCTTCCCTCAGACACACACATAGGGCTGCTGTGGAAGTCTGGAGGCAGAATGCCGCATCCTCACTCTTTGTCAAGAGAAGCCGAGGCTGGCATGAGCACAGAGGGGGCACAGCACTCTGCCCTCTGTCCCAGCACTTGTGGGCCTACCTAGTGGGTAACTGATTCCTTTTGTCTAAGGAAGATCTAAAAAGACAGCATACAGAATGCACGCATGTGTCCTTTTAACTTATTTTTGGCATTGCTGTCTGATATCATTCAGGAAGTACAAGTCAGTGATTGGAAACAGAAAAAATACTAAGGCTATTCATTCTGCCTTTGAGATAATTTCTGCTTTGTCACCATGAGTCTTCACGATCTGCCTCTGAGCCCATCTATAAGAGAGTGTAATAGTTACCTGTCTTGAAGAGCTGTTGTCATACTTTTGAAATATTTGCAAGGGACTTTCAGAGGTTTTGATGTCCATCATAATCTTTACAGATCATGGGCCGCTGTAGACAGGCATATTATTAGTATTGTTTTTTGCTTTAGAGCTGGTTGCTCTCATCTTAAATACCTCACCAGCTAAAACAAAACCTTAAGAAATACGAGCACAGCCACTGTAGGAATATAATGTAAGACACAGAATAAGTGCACTTTTTTTAATTCACTGTTATTAATTCTTCTAACCATTAAAAGGTGGTTTGGCTTGAAATTCAGCATCATCTTGAGACTGTATATTTAATGTGCATCTAGCTTTCCACAGTAGGCAAGCAAGAACTAGTGTGAAAGGGGTGGGGAGAGAGAATTTTGTTTTCAGTAATGGCTTATAACTTCACAGACCTGTTCAGAAACAACTTTTATCCTTTTTTTCTCTAGAAGGCAGGCAAGAAGGGTCTGCAGCTGTGTCTCATTGCATGCAAATCATGCGATTTAACTGGTGTGCAGCTAGAGGGAAAGAAGTGATCTATGTATAGTATAGGGACAGGGCACTGGAGGAGACCAGACCTCATGGGTCTCTTCAGTTTGCAGGTGTTTATCTGCTGTATGGCACCCCGACATGTGGCACTGATAGGAAAACTTTCAGACATAAATGTGAAAAGAAAAAGTGGTTTCAAAAAGGTTGCAAATCTTCCTGGCCAAACAAAAAACCACATTGGGCAGGTGCCCGAGGGCATTTTTCAGAATAATAAGCACCTTAGAACTTGACAGAGTTAGCCACAACTATTCTCTATGTAATAGGTATCCCAAAGCAATGGGGACACAAATTTAGACTGTATTTTATGATGGCATCAGCACAGAAAGGATTGTTCCCAGACCTGAGCATCATGATCAACAGATACAGCAGAAGGAGCCGTAATGCGCTGGGGAATGTTGCTAAAGTGGGGGATCTGTGGATGAAAGAGAAGTGACAATCAAAATAGTTTTGACTCAGAACAATTCCTGTGGGATCTTTGGATTAAAAGCCAAATTCAGGGTCCTTTGCTATGGTCTTGATGCCCTACTTATGGCAGAATAGAAGATAAGACTGCTGCAGATAAGGCTTATACAATATTAGCTCCTCTCAGAAATCATGCAGCAGAAAATATGTATGATTTCTAGTGAGAGCACTAAATTTATTAGAATTTATTAATCCTGTATCTGTATTCATTCTCTTCTAAAGAAAAAAAATAATTTGACCTACCCTTTCAGGATAAGCCTGCATCTACTTAGAAATCATTAAAATAAATCTCAAGCGAAGATAAGATCCAGTGGCACTTCCGTGAAGCAGTAGCCCAACACTGGTAAATAACTGCATTGTACCAAGCCAGAGCAGATAGGGAGCTGAAGTGTGCGTTTCTACATACAGAGACCGAAAAGCCGGCAGATGTGTTTGCCTCACACCTGCAGCTCCCACAGGTTTATTTTGCTGCTTGATAAAGCAAAGACTGCAAATCAGCAAATTACGTGTTTTCCACTTCAAGTGACTCCAGAGAGTGAGGATTCCAGGACTCAGGCCCTCTTTTATTCATGTCCTGCCTAGCCAGATCTTCCCTGTCCCTGCCAAGAGGAGACTGAGAGAAGTCCTCAGGCTTTACAGTCAGTGCTGTAGGCAAAAGCATAAAGAGGCTCTGGGAAATAAAGTAAGNCTGTTTGCTTCAAACTTTACATTTCCCTGGGGAACAGGATTACAAATTAAGCAGGAGGGAGGCTAGGACGGAAGGTTACAGACTCAAAAAACAAGGTCAGGGCCAAAGACCGTGAGCCATAGGGTATGCTGGAAATCCCAGGCCCCCTCTGTGGCCAGGCACAGTAAAACATTTGGTGGGCTGTAGGTTTAATTATCAGGTTGGGAACTTCTCCAAGACCTAGGAAACGTGGTGCTGAGCTAAAGAATTGTGAGGCTGTATGGGTGGAGAAGGGCTAGTAGGCAGATTTACCTCTCCTTCCTCCTCCTTAACCCTCTTCCCTTTTCTCTGGCATCCAGATTGAGAAGCTTACCCTGCCTCCCAGGCAGGGCTGATAAAATCAGGGACTTTCAAATGAAGAGGAATTGTGCAGAGTAAGGCAGTTTAGAGGGAAGCTGGCTGTGCTGGAAGTGCCTGGCAGGGCAAGGTAAAACCAGCACAAGGCTTTCCATGAGGTTACGTGTATCTCTGGAACTGGGTATCTGTTAGTTCTGGGAAGAAAATTAAGAGAACTTCTCATTCTTTAATTACGGGGGATAGCATTTCAACAGTAATACACCAGTGAGAGAGAGGATGTTTTATTTAGGAGAAGTACTTACTTTTAATAGAAATAAATACACCATATTTTATAAAGCTTGTTATTAATTTAAAGCATGCTTTAGTGGATGTAGAACTACCCAGGAGTCTAACTACAGATGGTAAAACGTCAGCAAATATGTTGGGCGTAAAACATTGCTCTTAGTATTGGATCTATAGAAGACAAATTGCAACTGCAGGCTGGCTGGCTGTCAGCATCTGACATGAAAAATGAAGTCATTTGACTTAGAATATAATTTGATAGGAAAGCTACACATGCAAGTTTACTGTGGCTGCCAGCCCCACAATGGTCCCTGTCCATTCAGAACTATTTTTACCAATTTACACAAGACTGAGTATGTTAGTGAGTCATGTTGCTCATGTCTGTAGGCCCTACAAACTCTGTAGCGTTTAGAGACTAGAGGGAAAACTTGCATATTTTGGGGAATCTGATTCAAATGAAAGAATGAACATGGGAGAAAGAGAATGGGGAAGGTGAGCCTGGGGCTGGAAGATACACAGCAGAGGGAAGATGTATGTGCTGATGGTGAGGGACTCTGGGCCTGCATGAGGTTGTGGCATATTTTCAGGGTGCACAGAGAAGCTTGCATGAACTGTGATAGAGGAAGAGAAGCACTGTGGTGAAAGGAACTGACAAGAAAAAGTACATGCCATGCTCCTCAGAGTTTTTGAAATGAGAACTGGTAAATAAAGCTGAACTTCATTCCTGTACAAAGGGCCAGCTTGAGACATATGCGAGCACTTAACACATACCTCAGGCTTTTTGGTAAGCTGAGCTGTCTTTCCTGTAAAAGTGAGTTGATCAGCTAGCGCTAGAGGTACAGAGGAGGTTTGTGCCAGCCATCATGTCAGTTCAGCTAAATCAGAGCCTGGACTGAAAATTGCTCCAGTGAGATTTTCTTTTTCATTTGCTCTGGGGATATGTGACTTGGCTTTGACACCTGTTTCATTGATACTTACGGGGCTAGAGTGGCTCCTGATTTAACTTTCATAACCATAGCTGGAACCCCCCTAAGCTACAGCAGCCTGGCCCTGTCTGCCTTCTCTGCTGCCCAGCAGCTCTGCAGAGCTCTCTGCACCTGAGCTAATGGGCTCCCATGCCATCCTCACTTCTCCTCTGCTGGGACCTGGTAAAATGTCTTTAAGGTCAGCTGTTTACATCGATTCCTGCAACAGAAATTTCCCCTGGTTGTAGGAAGGGCTTTTTGGAGTCCTTTTGTACTGCTGCAGTTTTATATGCCAGCCATATACCTCGGGGGAGTGGAGGAGGGAGTGTGAGAATCGTATTTGAGGTTTCCAGTCCCTTGGCAAAAACAAGGAGTCAAAACAGGATACTTCTCCTTTCATGAACAAGCAAAAGGGGAAATACTTTTAAGATGAAAAAGTAGCCCTTTAGACATTAGGAAATTAGCAAGGAATTTCACTGAGTTTTCTGTGTTGCTGTTCATCTTGGGCATCTCTGAAAGGTCTTTTTTAAAAAAAGTCTGCCTTCTGTTTGCTGTTTAGTCTATTCTTAGGAATAGCCTGGTTTGCTCTGGTTTGCTGGAAGACTTGCTTAGATGACTCAGATATTGACTGGAAGCTTTCTCAACACTGTTGCGGGGAGGGGCCATTGAGCAACCAGTCTCTTGAGCTAAATGACTGTTAAAAGCAAAAGCTGCACCCACGCACGGAAGGTATATTGAGATCAGCTTCTGACATCCTTACTCCCACTGAACAGCCCTTTATTGTCTGACAACCACATTGCTTGCAGCAAGGCTACTCACGAACTAAGGCCCCATCAGTGCTTAAGCAAAGTGGCAGAACTTGGCCAGCTGTATTTCTGTCTAGCAGTGAATTTGTAAGTGTCCGTGTCTTATAGTGTAGCTTCCATTCTGTATAGCACCCATGTTTTATGCAGTGTTCATTTTCTTTCTTAATGGTCATTTTGTTCAGATAAAATTCAGAAGCATTTATCAGCTGAAAGAGGCCCACCAAATGTGGAATCACAGTGACAGCTGTTTTGGCAATCTCGCATCTCAAGATCCTGCTGGATCTGCAGCAAGAACATCATTTTTGGTTTTAGCTAAGTTATCCGAGGAGCTTTTTCTAGATGGGGCAGCCTTGGACTGGTTTACATGACAGGAGCGCTCTGTGATGTTATAGGGGTGAGTGGGTCCTTTTTGGGGAACCACAGGAGATGGTGTTCAGGAAGTTGTGAATTTTCCAGGTTTTGTGGACACAGCACAAATCATTGCCCACTGCAAATTGCTTGTCTTTTGTAGTTCTTTGCACGGGCTCTGAACACTTCTGTTCAGCACTACTCCTGAAAGCTGTCAAAATTAACGGTACAATATGTGTGAGTAAGTGCTACTCAGAACAGGTGAGGATTGTGGAATGGCCCCAGAGACAAGTTTTACTTGTTTAGTTTCACTGAGGTCAGGAATCTGTTCCTTCCCTCTTGCTCACAGTATCTTCCAGAATAAGCAGAATAGGCAACAAGTCTAGTACAAAAAGTGTACAGGAAGTATTTTGAACCCCATCTCTTCTCTAAAAACTGAGAGCCCCTCTTTGTATACTTCAAACACAGAACATTCACAAGCCTCTTCTATGTCTCCTTTCAGTAGCAAGTAAGTAAAACAACATAAAACTTCCTGAACTCCTGTGAGAATTCACGATCCAGGAATTTGGAGAATTAATCACAAAAATCTTTTGTAAGGGAAACTGCCAGAGGTGTTAACTATTGAAAACAGTATCAATGGTTGCAGAAAATTTTTAGAGATTTTTTTTTTCCCCCAGCTTTTAAATTTTATTCTTGGCTATTACTTTTCTAGGGCCTGCTGAAAAGCTCAGTGTTCTCTGCTGGTTCAGCTAGTGCTAAGCAGGCTGATGCGTCACAAAAATAATTTCCATGTCAAGGCAGCTGTTTATGGTGAATAGGAGTTAAATGACAAGTTGTTCCAGGAGCACTGGAACAAGTGAAGCCTGATTTTCTCCAAATCTATGGCTCATGCTTGACTTTGAGCTGTTTCCGTAACTGGGGCATTTCTTACGAGGCTTTGCTATGCAGGCACTCTCATATTGGGTGATGTGTAGGATCATTATGCAGGGTTCTCCTCAGAGAGGTCGTACAGCGGATGCATTTATAGGGTTCCTGACTTCTGTTGGGTCACTAATTTTTGGGAGGGTGATAAAGGATCATGTGTTTGATGCTTCAAGTATTTTTCCATCAGTTCTCTGACTGCAGAGTTTTAAGTAAGATAGTGGGGGGACAGATAAAGAGGTTGATCGGCAGACACATGCCTACACATACATAGGGATCATGTAAGTCCTGTTTCCTTGGGAAAGCATGATAATCATAGCAAATATTATGCAAACTATACTAAAGGGCATGCAAAACTAAGTGAAATCGATAAGGCAGGATAGCCTGAGGAGAAAACAATTAGGAAACAACTCAGAGTAAGTCATACAGCATGAGGTTTTTTTGTAAGACTAGCAATCAGCATGCTTCGGTGTTGGTTTAAATGAACATTTGTAAACTGAGTCTGGAAACCATGTTAGCTTAAGACAAAGCTGTGATGCTTCCCTGTAATTTTTTTTAATAAATAAGATAATTTATATGCTAATATGTTTTTTTATAATTTCTGATGGTGGTTAAACACCTGTAAGTGATATTACCTAGCTACATTGCAGAAAACATGTCAGTATTTTATTTTTTCTGTTACAGAAAGGTAACTACTGGGCCTAAACTGTCTCACTGTAAAAATACATATTGTTGTACAGTGAACAGTCAGCAGAAGCCATATATACCTCAGAGTAAAACAGTGAGTTTGGTTCTCGATGGCATTCTTTTGGCAATATAACATAGATACAAACATATATATCCAGTTTCAGGCTACTACGATGGGCTCTTCATGTGAATAGAGCATCTGACCTAATAGGCTGGTATGAACTGGTCTACGTGAGAGACATGTACTGCTAGGTCATGTAGGAGCCTAATAATTTCCTGCCCCTATGATTATACTGGCTTTGGTCCTCTTGTGAATACCGGTATAAAGGACCTTATTCCCAAGCCCAGAGTAAGTGAAAATAATGGTGTAGACAATTTGTATACATCGTGATTGCCTGCTAAGTGGTTTTAATGTGCTTAGAACTTCCCTGCCATGCATAAGCAATAAATGCAAATCTGTTATGTAATGAAACCTATCATTACATTTCTTGTGTCCTGTGAGACAGGATTCCTGCGGATCACAGCGTCTTTCTTTACTTACATGTATCCCATGTTTGATGCAATATTTTTCTGTTTTGCAGGTGATTTTCAAAGCTAAATCAAAATATTCCCCAGAGCTACTGAAATACAGGTAAGAACTATGCAAACATTCAATGTGGTAAAGAGTAGCAGCCATGCTTTTTGAGAAACACTACATCTTTGATAATTTGTGGCACTCGTATCTTAGCTATTCATATTTACATACCAATGTTTTATGATGATGGTTCTGAGGCCAGCTGCTTCCTATGACATTTAGAAATCTCTGTCATTTCCCAACACAAGCACCATTTTTAGACATTCACATATTTCAAAGGCAAATATTTCGAATGCAAGCAGAAGAGACTCACCCTGGTGACTTGTTTACAGGTTCTTAACGTTTGTATTGGTAGGTGAATTCAGATCCAGTGCTTTGGTAAAGGTAGCAGAGTGATGTATTTATTTTGACAGGAATGAGTGGGACTGGGTATGTAGTAATCTGTGAGGTCAGTGGTAATAAAAGACTACAAAGTTTTGGGAAGATGAGAAGAGTTGTGAAGGGGAAGAGCTAGCGAGAATGGATTTAACTTGATGACGTGTTTGGGAGCTCACAGATAACCTCCCGTGACTCCATAGAGTTGAGGTTATGGTAGCTTTGCATTTACGTGGAGAGATTTGTTTGGGATCTTGTTGAGTGGGAGAGATTGTCAGGAACTACTTGAAAGCTCCCCAAAGAGCTGTAATGTTCAGAAAGCTGAGGAAGAGTTCAATAAATTACTTTTTATTGTGGCAATGCCTGAAAGCCTCAGTTGGGCAATGTTGTTTAGACAGGGGAAGAGAGAGGGGGGTTGTCTCCATTCTAAAGAAAGAATTTACAATCTGAATTCAGGATAGGAAAACAGAGTAATTTGAAACTGAAATCTGACCTGTTGTTTGCTGACTGTTAGGAGAACATAGTACTGTATCAACAGGTCAAATACTAACATTATTCTTGCCCTGGAAAGTTTGTTATTCAATTGGGTTTTGATACAATGGAGAGGTGGAGAGGTGATCGTCTGGAGCAAGTGCTTCAGAAACCGTGTTTGGTAGAATGGCAGTACAATGAGAGCAGGCTTGCAGTGGGCTGTGCTTGGGCCGGTGAGGGTGTGGGACACGCAGGGTGTGATGGCTGAGGGCTGTGGACTCCACGCTGAAATGCAGCTGATGTAGAAATCGTCAGGATGGGAACAGAGAGGCTGCATCTATTTTGGAGGCCTCAGGAATGCTTTCAAGTTAGTGCATACCTTGGCCGCATCCCAAACCGCAAGGGGCAAGAGCTGGATGCTCCCTGGTAAACACTGTAGCATATAAATATATTCACCCCCCTTTGCGCTCTGGTTTCTGTGGGAAGGAAATCCAGGAGTATGGGCTGGCAAACAGGCACAGCACACACCAGCCAGCCCCCAGTGCAAGTGTGCCCGCCCCAATGGTACGTATCAGCGAGAGGAACAAAGGGGATAGCTTTGCACAAAGTCTGGGCAGCATGTCAGGGTGGTATAGGGCAGGTCTGTGAACAGGTTCCTGGCTGGCTTTAGAGGTGAGAGGGAGAAGCTTTGAACCTCATCTGTGACTGATGTTTGTGGCAAGGCTTTATTCTTGAAAACTTACTGTCTTCAAGCAAAGAGAGCTTGTGATTTTTAGTCAATGCCTCCGAAGTGACTACATTAGCACCCTGCATGTGGTTCTTGGAGTGTTTCTATTCCTAACTGCTTATGTATTGTGACTGGAATTACTCATGGACAGACTGCCCTCCCCACAACAGCACCATGTCCACCCTGACTCTTGCCTACTGCATTTCTAACACAGATCACTCTTGGATCTGGTCTATCTTTCTCTCACATTGAGCTCTGTTGGTAAAGGACTTCAGTAGTATTTTGTTTTAAAGTCTAGATCTCTTAGAACAAATGTGGTTTTCCTGTGAAAAGAGCCTTATATATAAAGCTGACCTCGTTTCCTTTCTTATACAGGGCAACTGAAGTGGTGTAATATGTGTACATGCACAGCTGAGGTCTTGAATCTTAATTGTAACAGGCTAGTGAAAGATCATAGAATCACAGAATGGCTTGGGTTGGAAGGGACCTTTAAAGATCATCTAGTTCATCTTTCATTAGATCAGGCTGCTCAAATCCTGATGAAGACATGGATGCTGGATGGTAGAAAGATGGATGGCCTACAGACAAGGGCTGGAGTCTGCACTTGCTTAATTTGATTTTTCTTGATTGTTGAATGTTCACGTTTTGATTCCTCCCTCATTTTCTTTAAAAGTGTCAGAACTTACTGCCTGGTATTGGCATTTCTGCAACAGATAATGGCAATACAAACAGGGCAACAGAGAGGTAGGACAGCTCTCTGTGTATTGGCACAGGTCTCAAAAATCAGCATCACTTCAGATATGGAAAAAATTGATAAAATCCTGTAAGAGATCCAGAATTTTAAGTAGATTTTACTCAGCACAGCCTTCATGATGTTAGTCACTGTGGCAAAAGAGCACAAGGTGCAGCCTATGCCAGCCAAACTTCATATTTCAACAGTTCTTCTGCACGTCTCCTTGGGCTTGGGGATTTCTCACAGTCACTAAGTTCAGATGAGGCTTGTGTATTGTGCATGCCGTGTTACACACAAGCCTCAGAGGCTGTATGGTTTGTGAGGAAACTATATACAAAATGCAGTAGTTTCAAACAGATTTTCCTGTTAATGCAAAATTCACTGCATTCATCTGAAGTTTTATTTTAAACTCAAAGAAAAGCTTAGGGGTGCATCCAGCCTGACACAGAAAGAACACCCTGGCACGTGCCATCCCCAGCCCAGCAAGATTACACACAGCTCCTTTTAAGGGACTAGCCCCAAAATGGGGATTAGGCATAATAGGCTTTTGAACAGTCACTGGTGCAATCTGGAAGCACCTCTCCTGCCCTGCCTTTCTATCTTCTAAAAACCCCATATGCTTATTCATGCCTATTAGCTGCCCTTATAGTTGAGATGTAAGGATATATTCTGCCTTTAAGTGTGTTAGGAGCGCTTTCTGCAGCTGCAGAGACCCTAAAACCACCCTGAGAGACACAGCCTGCATCTCCATCAGTACTTATTCAGAAGTTCAGCAACAATGCTTCTATTGTCACAGCAGGAAGCCGTTTCCCTAGCCACATCATGTTAATAAGGGAGATGGAAGATCATTATGTGAAGAGTTGCACAACTAACTGGCCATGACAGCTCACCCTGGCATGCACAGGAGTGTGTGGGCATGA
Organism: Aramus guarauna; assembly: GCA_013400195.1. Taxonomy (NCBI): domain Eukaryota; kingdom Metazoa; phylum Chordata; class Aves; order Gruiformes; family Aramidae; genus Aramus; species Aramus guarauna. The sequence goes on from VXBL01010301.1 coordinate 641,358, forward strand.
GAGTGTGACAGTGTGTGGGGTTTTTTGTTGTTTTTTTTTTTTTGCTAAAGTCCGTCAAGGAGGAGCCTGGCCTGGAAGCCTCTAAGCATTGCTGGTAGCAAGCCAGCATCAAAGGCATGCAGGCTGCACTGAAGCAGAAGGTCCCTCTGACTAAGCTGAGCAAAAAGAGAGCACGTACTTACTGTCCTGCAAGCAGGCAGCATGTAAGAGCATTCCTTTCCTCGTAAGCCCGACGCCCACAAGAATATTTTACTTGCACTACAGTGGGGGAGTAGAGATTAGCGTATTAAATAGGTTTTGGGAGGGGAAGGAAAGACAGACACATGACAGCCACTTAGAGACTTTTGAGATATTAATAAAAGCTGTAAAATGTACCACTACTACAAGTGGGAACTGCATTCTCCAGAGGGAGCTGTGTGAGAGAGCAGCTTCAGGACTGCAGTGCTTCCAGCATTAGACTGTGAGGTTTAAAGGAATTACCTCTAGCTTCTTACCCGAAAAACAGAGCCCTGCCCTGAAAGGTTAAGAATGAGCACAATCTTCCCCCTGAGAAGGAATTTCTGTGACTGGCAAGACAGCATCCTCGCTAACTGTGGATATAGCTGAAAAGAAGGGCATTGATTCACAATCAGGGACTTTCAGGCTTTCAGTTCTCCCTGTTATACACTTAAAAGGCCTCAAAGGTATACCCCTTCCTTTCTTGCTCTCTGAAGAGAAGCCAGCTATGCTTCAGCTTTGTAGCTGGGTTGATGCTACCCCAAAAGGATATGAATGTGTGAAAGAAGATCACCATTGGGTAAAGCGATTTTAAAAATCAGATTTTGATTCCTCAGGGACAGTCTGGATGTTTGTTGTCAGCCAAATTTAAAGTTCCCAGCAGGCATGAAAAGCTGTGGCCAAAACCTCTTGTTCAGTGACTGCAGGTTATGACCCTTATCATTAATTGCCTTGGCCAGCAATGGTAATGAAGTAAGCAAACACCTGAAATGGAAATATGCTTCTTCCCCTGCCTTTTATTTAAGTGAAAAAGCTCCACAGCTGTGTGTAGGAGTAAAGAGGAATTAGAAGCAGCTTTCCCTGAGTATGTGCTATACTTATATTGCAGGTATCAGTGCTGGGTAGGTAGGAAAAAACAGATGGAGGAAAACATGCCAGCTTCTGGGCTTCTGTCTGTCACAGAGGCATTCCAGCTCTGCTCCCGTGGTTGTGCAAATGAACCTTTTGCCTGGCATAGATGGCAAAATGCCAATGCAGAATAAATATGCATATTTAAATTTCTTGATGTTTCTTTCAAGAGGTTGCCCATGACCAAGTTATTTAGGAAAAGGGATAGAGAAAGATGCTGGAGAACCAGTAACTCAGAGATTTTTTTTTCCTACTGTTAGACACTTCCCTAAGTTAGTATGAAATCTGATGGCAAACATCAGCAGTCGGTGATGCTTCTCATGGCAGGGGTGGTGCAGTAAAACCAGGGTCAAACCCAGCCCATGCCAGGCAACTCAACCTCTTACAAGGTTTGTCTTGTCAGTGAGTAGTCAGAGGCTTTGTGTTGTACATGAAGTGCACGTTCTAAGAAAGTACATGTGTGTTTTAAGTAGTTTTTAAGAACTGTGCTGTTGTATTTCTGCTGCAAACGGTCTTCCATGTTTTGCTGCCTGACATTGGTTTCTTTACTTGCAGCTTGTTGTGTAACTGTAAAAACAAGTTTGAAATGAGCAAAGTTAATTTCTCCAGCAACCTGGAGCACTCTGATTTGGGCTTGGGCAGCTGGTCACTCTGTCAGCTGTGGCAGCCCAATGTGTGCGGCTTTCATTGCTCAGAGTGCAACTTCCATCTCATGACTGACACTTGCTGAACAATGTTGCTAAAACTGTTTTCTCCTCACTCTCCCAGGTTGCCCCTCTACCTGGCTTCTCTTTTCATAAGTCTCCTCTTCCTCTTGGTGAACTTAACATGTGCAGTATTGGTGAGGACACAGAATTCAGAGAGAAAAGTCATTGTCTCTGTCCGGGTGGCAATTAATGACACGTTGTTTGTGCTGTGCGCTGTTTCACTCTCCATCTGCCTGTATAAGATTTCCAAGATGTCTTTAGCCAACATTTACTTGGAGTCCAAGGTAAGGTACATTTTCAGTTCTTTTCAGGTACCTTCTGAGAGACAGCGGCAGTGCAAGGCAAAGCCACACAGTTCTTTGGATCCCATGAGAGCTGGAGGCCTTAAACTTCTCAGCTTGCACTTGGCTGGCCACCCTGTTCAATATATGAATTAAATACTAAGTGGTAGCAAGGGTGCTTTTGCTAACACCAGTGACCCCAAAGTATGTATTTTGAGGCAGAGTTTACAGAACTTATTGGCTGGAGTTTCTCACAGAAGCTTTTCAAGTTGATACTGCTTTCCCCATGTGAAGACCACTTCCACTTCAGTGCTGCTACGTATATGTGGTCTATACTTCGGGATCCTTCAGCTTGTCAAACTATTGACTGATTAAGTTAACTGTTTAATGTAGCAGCATGCTGACAATTAGCCAGACAGACAAATATGAATCTCCCTTTATACGTTTGCATACTGTCCAACAGATCATGAGAATGTGTTTTAAAAGACTTAATACATTGTAATTTAGCCAAGCGGGGAGAAGGGGAAAAAAAGTCTCTCCTTTGACTCTACAAAATGTTCTTTAAAAAATATTGTTAGGTTTACAGCTTTGTACACATTCAGTGGTCAAGGCGCTGGGTGGCATCACATAAGTATGTAGTGTTTATTATAAAATAAGTGAAGATGTTTTGTATCTATAAATAATGAAACTGGGCTTTCAAAGGTCCTTGCATTTACAGTAGATAGTTAAATTATAAGTTTAACCAATAACACATTACCATACCTTTAAAAAATGTAAGTTTCAGCTCCTATTTAGAAAATCTTATAATAAAATTCCTCTCTCCATTTACTTAATCAGATGAAAGGAGTACTTTTCCTGTTTAATCAAATCTGGCCGTAGTGTACAACAACTGAAAGTTCAGGGCTGAATGGAAGATTTGAAAACACAGCTTAGTTTGTTTTGTTTCTTTCAAGCCTGTCATATGCTGACCAAAGGGCATGGGCAATGGATTATTTTTACTAGTAAGAAAAGTTTTTCTACTGCTGCAAATCACAGAAGCATAAATCTCTGTAACAAAGCAGTGTTAACCTAAGGGAGGCTTTGGGAGATTACTTTGTTCCGTTTCCTCTTCCTGCAGGAAACCTGATCTTTTTTACTTCAAGTTATTTCATAAAAAACAAACTCTAACATTATTGCAGACAGGAAAGGACAGGACGCTTAGCTGATGAAAGTTCAAATGTGGAAATGAGAATTAAAGAGCGCTTTGCTCCTTTCTGCTGATCTGAACTAGGAGTTCCTCTGGGGACTTCAGTAGGTTTTAACTGCACATACTTAGGGATACAGATGGCTAGAGCTGGCTGTGAAAAAACATCCTAGTTTAATCTGGTACTGTTGTGCTGAAAAAACTAGCTAAAGAAGAAAAATCCATTCTCTGCAGTGATATGATAGAAGCAGCATTGGAAATAATGCATGTTTTGCAGTGCACGTAGCTAGGCATCGGTATTGGTAGCCTTTTATTTGCATCTCCCATCTACTGGCACGGATCTTCTGAGCACGTCTGAAAACGCATTCACCTCCATGACGAGAACCAGTCTGGTTGTCTGTACCAAGGCTAGGAGAGCACAAGGAGGTGCACAGCCCTGCCCATAGGTGCCGACTTGGGCCAGTTCTGTGCTGGCCAGAAGCATCATGTAGTGGGACACACTACCGACTTGGGGTTCCCCCTCTTTTCTATAGGGGCCTGTGACTGAAAAAGGATTCCTCTGGCTTTGCTTTTACTGCTGTGCTTTCCCTCCCCCAAGCCATTAAGTATATTTGTCTGGCAGCAAAATCAGGACATTTTCACCCCGTTTTTTGTATTTGGTGGGATTGAAGTTTGTGAAATCTGCAGCATATTTAACTATTAAAGAATGACAGCTATATAGGGAAACCTAACTAGGGAAATACCGACCCCATTCTGCTCTTCACTTCTGCTATCCCAGTCTGTAAATGCACTGAGCTGGGATATGGTATGTGCCAGTCAGCAGCTTCCCTCTGTGCTCTCACCCTTGGTTTCCATGACAGCAGTACTTGCTAGTACCAAAGAAGAATAGAGAAGTGCCTAGCAAACATTTCCTCTTTGTGGCATTTCCCGCTTGCTGGTCTTGCCACAGCTTTCACCACTGCCGGCTACGTATCTGGCTTCAGTTCCTGTATAGCAGCAGGCTCTTGGCTCACTCCTGATGCAACTGCAGGTTATGGCCTGGTGGATGGTGGTAGTTCCCGCGTGTTTGAAGTAGGAAGTCAGAGCGGTTGACTGCACTGGGGATTTTCTAATACTCCTGAGCCTGGCTGTTCCCTGAATCAGTATTATTTTGCTGGGAAAACCAGTTTTATTGCAAGCTTTTCTGACTACTCCCTGAGCTCCTCTTTACTGACACCCATCAATGAACATCCTGCCCAAGGAGCTTGGTTGGCAGAGCTGCAGGGACAACAGCCACCAGCATGGGTGAGCAGCAGAAGGGCCCTGGTAATCTCCTAAAGGTCTGGGATGCAGGACATGGTGGCTTGGTGACTTTCCCTGATACTTTAGTAGCCATTCTGTTATGTCTGTGCTCTACTTGCCACAGCACTTTGAACCTCTGCTCCTTGGCTGCAAACCTGGAAGCAGAGTGTGTGAGTGGAGGAATTGGGTACAGACCTTTCTTTCTCCTGCACTGATATACAAGGTCCTGTGAGTGGAGACGCAGCTTCCTTCTCTCACATGGGTGAAGGGAGCCCATCTTCATGGTGTGGGTCTCTGCCAGGAGAAGGAGGGGGCAGGGCTCATGAAGCAAATGGACAGCAAGGTATTTTGCTCCCCTAAAAGCGCACAGAGCTTTAATCCATCTTTCCTGCTTTGGCTATGCAAAGCACTATTCCAGAGCCAACTGCACAGAATTTACTTTGAGCTTCTTCCTTCAAAGCCAGTCCCATGTTTTATGCGCCTGCCTGTCTGCCTTTAATCAGACTCTCACTGACCCCTGTAGCCATGGCTCCGGGGTTCCTTCCTTTCATGCTGCTACAACTCCTGTGCTGGAGTCTGTCCCCCACAGTGACCCTCCCCACCTGACACAGCGGTCAGGTGTCTCACTTATTCCTCACTGGATTAGGCTCTTTCCCCTGATCTGTCCATTTTTTTCTCTAGGGCTTAGGAACCATTCTGATTTCACACTTTGCAGTCTCATTCCTCCCCTTGTGCCCAAGCCGCCACTCACAGGCTGCCCTGCCATGCTCGCTCTGTCCATAGGCCGTGCTTCCACTTTGCCTCCTCTGTGTTGACTTTAGGTAAGGCAGGATGTTCTGTTCCTGTGTGTGCTGTCTTTAACTGCTGACTGTTACGATCTGCTCTGTCCTCAGGAAATAGGTGCACAGAAAGCAGTTGTAAAAAAAATGCAAGGTTGCATCATGTTAGTTAGCCAGTGTTGGATACAGGATGCTCTGTAGCTAATGCACAGCTGAAGGCTGAATCCTCTTGCTCCATCTGATACCAAATGTAGTTCTTGTGTGTTTTCATTGCTCTGAAAATAGCGCTTGTACAGTGAGTTGTAGGAAGTAGTCGCAGCCCATCTTGGTAAGGGCTGGAACTGCTACCATTGCCTGGAAACCACTGCACTGATAAAATGCAGGACTAGACATATTGTAGGATATACTGACCAAAGAAGGAAAGAGAGAAAGTCAGTCACATTAGGCAGAGCAGCATGACAACCCTCAAAGTCCATGCAAATGTTCTTGTCAAGTGCCCTCATGAACAATGACCTGTGTTTTAAATCTCTTCCAGGGTTCATCTGTCTGTCAGGTGACAACTATAGGAGTGACTGTTATACTACTTTATACCTCACGAGCCTGTTACAACTTGTTCATCTTATCATTTTCCCAAACCAAGAAAGTCAATTCTTTTGACTACGATTGGTACAACGTATCAGATCAGGCAAGTATGAAAATATTTGCTAATGAGAAAAACTCATTCTGTATGTGATGGCTGATTTCCTAAATGCTATGACAAGAGGAATTCATATATTAAAAGCCTGTTATTTTTTTCTTTTAGCCAATGCACTAAGATTGTTTTGCTCCAGAAATACAAATTTCTGATAATTTCGGCATAAGGAGGAAAGAAAACGCCAGTGCTAAAAGAAAGAAGTAACCATTAGCCAAATAATTCTGGAAAAAAAATCAATCTTTTATTTACCTTGATTTTATTGTTTAAAAAACCCCACCCTTTTATTAAAAAAGATAGGTTTTTTGTCTGTTAGAAAGAATGGACTGTATTCAGAAAAGCAGAAAAACAGTATTTGATTCCACTGAAATGCTCAGTTCTGAAGTCATCATCAAATCTCCCACTGACATCCAGGGCTGTGGAGTTATTTATCTGTCTTCTTTCAATGGCGTGAAACCTTCTGTAGTTTGAGGGTAAGGCTATGATTCTTCCCAACTTTTAATTGCAAGTGACAATTCAGATTGAAAACCAACAGTGATAAAAACACTGAAGGAAATAGCAGGGGATTCTTTGTTGAATATTACAAAATTTGGGCTTCCAGCTCCTTTCTCAGCTTTGAAGCACATAGTTAGGTCCCAGTAGTTTTCCAGCTCCGTCAAGGCTGGGCAAAATGGCAGGCCTGGGTCTGGAGCACGACCTACATTTTGTTTGACCTCAAAATCCAGGATACATGACGCCTCCTCACCCTCTCAGCAAGCACTTGCAGACCAAAAGCAGTGTTCCCAGCCATGCAAGGGCCTTGTATTGCCAGGGTGGCCAAGCAAACCTGAAGCCATTAACAATTTGCTGCTGAGCAGTAGATAAAACTGTAAATAAGTAAACAGCAGGGTAGGATTGCCCAGAGGACCTCATTATGAGTTAGTTGAGTAGGGTCTGTCAAGGGACCACTAATGAACCCTGCTGCGGTGCGGAGAAGAGGAGTGCAGCTAAGTGGTGCCACTCCGTGTAATTAGCAGCCACAGGTTTTAGGCAGAAGTGGCACTAGGTTGTGATTTATTTCCCGAATCAAACATTTTCCCACCAGTTGTTGGGGCCTGGAGTGGTGGTGTTGCTGCTGAGCCCTTGCAGGGGGGCACTTGTGCTGACTCCTACAGTCTGGAGTGAGAGGCTGGAACTTTATGGCCAGAATATTTGGTCCCGTTTCTCCTGTGGAGGCAGAGGTTGTTCATAGGGAGCTCACTGGAATGCTTTAGGCCTTAGGTCACTATGACTCATTTTTGAACGTCTGATCTGACCTGGGACGTTAGAGTTGCCTGGATTTTGGGGTAAATTGAGCCATACGTAAAGGGCCTGGACCTAATGAGCAGGTACTCAATTTAGTACCAGAATCAAAAGTCACTTTTAAAAGTACAGCCCAATGTTTGTACTGTGGTAGTGCCTCAGGTCACCTGTCAGAAACATTACCCTTTTCTCTTCTGTGCAAAACACATGAAAGGACAGTATTTGCCCTCTGCAACTATGGTGAACGGTGGAGGGGAAATCGAATGACAAGTTCAAAGCTAATGCTGGAGTAACAGCATGCTTATTCAAGCTAGCACTGTGCACCAATCTGAAGGGATTCAAGCCTTGATTCTTAAAAGACAGATTGCCAACAATGCTCTTGAAGACCTGGGCGTGGATTGTTCCTTTATGTATTATTACCAGCTGGAAAAGGACTGGAAAACTGGTTTCTCATTACCTGGATTTGATCACTTGATCAAATGGTTGCTTGCCAGGCTCTTAGACTGGGAAGACCCCTGCATTAACCTTTGATTTTGCTGAAGGAATGACAGGAGGAGGAGGAGAAGGAGGAGGAAAAGTGAAAGGAAAGGGTAGTCATATACCTGACAAGATAGCATTTTGATTTTTTTTTTATTTTTTTTTTTCTTAGTATGCCAAAAAACCAAACCCAGGTTAATCTGGCTTTACTGGATAGAATTTCTGGCCATGTTGTCAAGCATTTCAGCCACTTAAATATAGAACTTCATAAGAAGACATGTTGCCTCTTGCACCTTTGAATGAGCTGCCATCTTTATTTTAAATGCTTTTCTCTTTGACTTTTCAACAGGCAGATCTGAAATGTCAGCTGGGAGATGCAGGTTACATAGTGTTCGGTGTGATCCTTTTCATCTGGGAGCTCTTGCCTACTTCCTTGGTTGTGTATTTCTTCCGTGTCCGAAACCCTACAAAAGATCTAGTAAGTGGAATTCGTTAGTGTATTTGTCAGTGTATGTCCAGGCCAGTCTGGAGCACTCAGCTTCTGAAGAAGCTTTTGCTTCTTTATGTTTTGTCTTCCCTTTTTCAATGTGTCCTTGGCAGAATAAAACCAATGCAGATTTCCCACTTCTTCATGCTAAGTCCTCATGAGAGAAACTCATCTTATTTACCCAGAAGGACGACAAGGTGTTTTTCAGACAGTTAAAAATCAGGAACCTTTTTAAATTTAGCAACATTTTCCCTTTGGGGAATATGGTATTTTACTGGAGTCACTGGAAAAGAAGTTTGTTATCCAAACTTGGGATCTGTCATCAGGTAGCAGTAAAAATGGTTGCGTGCTAACTGTTGAATGGCATGTGTGAAATAATAGATCGAATTTTCAGCCCTGTACCTATTGAATTATTTCCATGGCAAAGACCAACAGCCATAATAAGCACTTGCTGACGTTTTTTTGTTTGCTATTTCACAGAGCAAAGATTGTGTGAGTTGTAAGGATAACTCCCTATAAGTATCCTTATTATCCAGGTAATTAATAGATGGACAAGCATCTTTGCCTAGCTGTAGGCAATGTTTCCAGGTTAGCACAGGATATGCTGGTTGGCAGGTACATGGGGAGTATCAGCCCTGCACTGGGGATTACCCAGGTAATGTCTCTGTTTCTGTAGAGAAGTAACAAATCCCCACCTGTATAAAGCCCTTCTTGCTGTTCACCTGTGATACCTGACATCACACTAAGAACGCCATGAACACCAGTGTCCATCATACAAAAAAACCCCAAACAAACAAAAAACCAAACCTGAGCCCCACTCCTCCTTAGGAGTTAGTCAGTACAACTGCAAAGAGAAGAAATGTTTTAAAGTACAGTCCAGAGGTGCTGCTCTTCTAAAGAGTAACCAGAGAGAGATCTCATTTTATTTAAAGTGAGTTTAGTAAGGCTAGACCTGGTGGGAGAGTTTGGATAGTGTGGGAGAGTTTCACAAGAGAATGAAATTAAGGGATGTGGTCTAATCTCTTCTTTCAAAAAGCTGATCGCATAAAGACTTGGAATCCTACTCAAACGTGAGCTCAAATGGAGTCAAACAGACAGTGTCTCACAAGTCAGAGCACTGTGGTAGCACATAGAACATTGTATTTTTGCATTGTGATTTGCAGAATGCCTTAACTCTCCAACTTCATAAAGATACTGTTCAGAAGAGCCAATCAGTAATACCACTGCTTTTACAGGTACCTTTTTTAGGGTAGACGTTATATCTCATATTGGATAGGTCATATATGGATGTTTTTCTACACAAGACAAATATTTATGCTAAACAATATCATGGTAAGAGGAAAACTGGAAAAGACAATGTTAGAAAGAAACAACAAATGAAGAGACTCTCTAGCAAGGCAAAACGGACCTTCATTGCAAGTGTGCCACAAGAGGGAGACCAAGGGCCACAGGACTTCAGTCTAATGTGTTCAGTAGGCCAGCTGTTAGAGCAGTTAAGTACACAATGTCCAGTGGTAGAAATTTGGCCAGAAAGCATGGAGTTAGCATTGAAACAAACCCTCTTTTAGTTAAAAAAATCTTAACAGCTCTGATTTAGTAAAATTCCAAAATGTTCTTTATTTTTACTAAGGAACAATCCCAAGAAATTGTTCTTTTGTTTTATGTTCAGTACTTCAGAAACAAAAAGTCTGGTTAGAGGCAGCCTGCGCTCCACTCTGTTCAATGTAAAGCTCCACTCGACAGACGGTTCTAGCCTGGAACGAGCTGTCTGTCCGCTTTGGTGTGGACACAGGGAAACTGCAGTGCATGGCCCTTTGCCTTGACATACCTTCGGCCAGACAAATGTTCGAAAGGAGGAGATGACAGAGGGGGACCTATTTTTAGTTCATCTTTGTCAAAGTTATTTAACATCTAAAAAATAGATTGCGATTAAACTGCTGTCCTGCTTAAGGCCAAGGAGATGATGTCATCCTGGCTTATCTACAGGTGCAGGGAACCCTGTTCCCTGGGGGTGGAAACAGTGGATCAGTGGAAGAAGCTCAGCTGGGTCCTAGATGTCCCTCTGCACTGTTTCCAGAATCAAACTGACCTTTTGAATCTTGAATGTTTTCTGGATTAATTCATAGGGAAATAAAAGCAAAATGCTTTGTAAATGAAGGAGTTATGTGTACACCCCTTTCCTTGTTTTATCAAAGGACCTTTCCTTGGGATTTGACCCTTACAGCACCGTAGGGTAGATACTGAAATTGCTCAGAGAGCTCCTAAGGGGATTTTCAGCTGTGATTTCATTAAGCAGGGTGCCAGGGTTCAACATGATCAGTTCCTGAGGCAAGGGAGGTAAAGCCCCGGGAGGGAGGATTAACGGCGTGGGAGATAACCCCAAATCTCTTTAGGTGTTTCATATCCTTCAGCCCCTCAGCTGCTTCCCTGCTGCTCACTTCAAGTCAGCTGGCTAAAAGTGCAAAGTGGACAGGAATTCAGCAGACAGGATAAATGCATACTGGAGGGTGGAGTCAGAAATGGGTTGTATCTGTTAGCTAGAAGGAAAGAAAAGGAAAAGCCATTAATTAAGATCAGTAGATTATCACTACACTGGTGATGAAAAACAGAAAATGTAAAAAGATTTCTGTTGTCTATAGCAAATGTAAAATTGCCTGTTTTATTTTGGAAGCTAGGAGGTCAGTCTGCAGTGACTTCTTTCAGAAGTCAGGCACCAAGCCGTGTATCGATGTGTTGCAAGCACTGACTGAGGTTTCCCTTCCTTCAGGCCAATGCAGGAATGGTCCCAAGCCATGGCTTCAGTCCCAGATCTTATTTCTTTGACAACCCTCGCAGATACGACAGTGATGACGATCTAGCATGGAATATTGCACCACAGGGGACACAGGGCAGGTGAGATACAAGAAGAAACCTGTCGTGGTTTAAACCCAGCTAGCAACTGAGCCCCATGCAGCTGCTCACTCACTTCCCCTTGGTGGGATGGGGAGAGAATTGAAGGGTAAAAGTGAGAAAACTCGTGGGTTGAGATAAGGACAGTTTAATAGGTAAAGCAAAAGCCACACGCACAAGCAAAACAAACCAAGGAACTCATTCCCCACTTCCCACTTGGCAGGTGTTCGGCCATCTCCAGGAAAGCAGGGCTCCATCAAGTGTAACGGTTACTTGGGAAGACAAATGCTGTCTCTCAATGTTCTGCCCCTTCCTTCCTTCTTCCCCCAGCTTTATATGTTGAGCATGATGTCGTATGGTATATCCCTTTGGTCAGTTGGGGTCAGCTGTCCCAGCTGTGTCCCCTCCCAAGTTCTTGTGCACCCCCAGCCTGCTCACTGGTGGGGTGGTATGAGAAGCAGCAAAGGCCTTGGCTCTGTGTAAGCACCCCTCAGCAATAACGAAAACTTCCCTGTGTTATCAACACTGTTTTCAGCACAAATCCAAACCATAACCCCACACTAGCTGCTCTGAAGACAACTAACTCTATCCCAGCCAAAACCAGCACAGAATCACTTGCTTCCTGTAACAGCAACTGTAGAAGAAAGAACACACACACTGCAGAAGACTAAATTGCCTAGCTCCAATTGTTGCATAAATTCCAGGGGTGAGAGGAAGCAAAGGGGGAAGCTGAGGTGGAAAGGCAGCACCAAGTGTAGGGATTCAAGGGCCCCATAGAGACTACAAGGACACAAGAATGAAAATGGTTCTATAACTTAGGAATTGTAGCAGCATGCCACTCTTTGAAAATCTCAGGTGAGGTCTTTGGGTGGCATGTTTCACCCTTTGTTTCTTCCAAGAGTAGCCTAAGAAGTGCCACTTAAAGTGTGTGAGCAAAGCAAGCTTGTGACAGTGGTGGCGAGAAGCCTCTCATCATAGAATGGTTTGGGTT
>VXBL01010307.1:885-26495 GCA_013400195.1 Aramus guarauna
ACACCTTCGCTGGGGCCTGAGGAGATGCTGAGTAGCAGAGACTGTCTCCCTGCTGCCCCAGGGCTGAGCCACCCACCGATGCCACTGCCCCTAGGGTATCCCCCGGCCACTGGTTACCCCACCTTTCTGCCTGAGCAGCTGCCGCCCGGCACGCTCCAGTACCAAGGTGAGTCCCTGTGCTTCAGCCATGGGCACACTAGGGCACCTGCTTTTGCGCTGGCCACGACACTGCTCACTCCTCCGTGTCCGCCTCTAGAGCTGATGCCGCCAGGGAGCTGCCTGCCTGAGGAGACCAAGCCCAAGAGGGGACGCCGATCATGGCCTAGGAAGAGGACGGCCACACACACCTGTGACTATGCGGGCTGTGGCAAAACCTATACCAAGAGCTCTCATCTCAAGGCGCATCTGAGAACCCACACAGGTTAGTCCCAGCGCAGGGTCAGTGGGATGCCCTGGCCTGAGAGGCATGGGGTAAGCCCCTCAGACAGTGAAAAGTGGGGCTAAAAGCAGCAAGTCATAACCCTTCTCTGCTGGGTTTCTGGGCTTTTTTCCTCCCCTCTTGGCTACAGGAAGTCCTGTGCAGTCTTTGCTTATTGACTCAGCTTTTTGCTTAATGGTTCAGAATGACTCAGATGTGGGAGCGGGTGGGTTTCTTGCCAAGGCAAAGTTTGTTACTCCTGTCTTGCTATGTGGCTAGCAAATTAGCAGGTAATTGGAAGTCAGCTGAGGTTTGTTACTCGGGAGAGTAACTCCCTTCTGAGAAGGGAGCAGACCTCTCTCTAAGATACTGCTTTCTTTGCTCATGGATAAACGCTCTTTGCATGTGCACTTGTCTTGACTTGCTCTAGTGAAAGATATAGTGCATCTCTGCAAGCTGCTGTTCCCTTTCTGAGGACACTGTGATGGGCCCCTTGTGGCACTTTCAGCTGTGTCGGCAGCACTGGCAGGGTGCCCCACCTATGTGCAGGAGCACATCTTCCCCTGCACTAGCACCGAAGTGGCAGAGTTTAACAGTTGATTTGCTACTGCCAGGATTTGGATAAAGTCTGCCCAAGTGTGTATCTGAGCCTTAGTTCAAACTTTAACCTTGCAGCTGAATGTGGTGTTGCAGTATCTGAGCTTGTGAAAGCAGGTATGTTGTGCACGGTTTCGCCAGAGCGGGCATTCTGTAACAGTAATTAAATAACCTGGGAATTTGCATAATTTAAATCCCTGAATTGCGAACTTGATTCAAAACTTTCTCCTGAAGAGGAGATGGGAAAGGGAGAAGCTACTGGTAGTGCAGGAGTTAGGCTACATCTTCAGCTAACGGCAGTGGAGGAAAAAAATCGATGAAGTGAGCAGCACTTCCTGTCTGCCCTGAGCTGGTCAGCACCGTCTCCAGTATGTATGACTAGGAGTTTGTCAGGGAAGAAAGTCATCTTGCCATCAACAGTGGTTTTGTTATAGTGAAGATAGTAAGATTGAGTTCTTAATCAGACTGAGCTGATGAAAACAGTTTCCAGCTGTTTTTTTAATTCCTGAGACCTACAATTATCTAAATACATTATGCCTGCTGAGCTATTTCTGGTTGCTATTTGAGCATATAACATTAGCCAGCAAAAATACACTCATTATCTGAACTTGTGTGCTCTGAAGTCTTGTGTGCAAGGCAAGCAGCGGAAATAAACATTTTGGCGAAAGTTTCTGTGACTCCACATTGTATAGCACCTATACATCTTGAAAAGACAGTCTTACTCTGATAGTCTTTGTAGTTTGCTTGCAACTGCTTCAGGAAGTTTGTTGCATGTTGACATCATCTTTTTCTTACCCAGGACAAGGCGTGTTGTACTTCTTAAAAGAAAGGTGTTAGAAGCCATGAAAAACCCTAACTGATGTGGTTTATTGTCTTTTTTAAAGGTGAGAAGCCTTATCACTGTGACTGGGAAGGCTGCGGATGGAAGTTTGCCCGATCCGATGAACTTACTCGTCACTACAGAAAACACACAGGTCACCGCCCTTTCCAGTGCCAGCGGTGTGATAGAGCATTTTCCAGGTCGGACCACCTTGCCTTACACATGAAGAGGCACTTTTAATTGGAAGCAGTGGATCTTTCCCCAACTGCCATTTGAGATTCAGTATTTACAGCACAAGGACTGTTTTCCGCAAGATGGGGAGAACACAGTTTAAGCACTACAGATAACCAAGGTGAAGTCTTTCGAAGAGTGGAAAAGAGGGATAATTGCATACAGACATTGCAACTTTTTTTTATATAGATACATTTAAAAGAAAAGAGAACCAAAAACATTGGGGTCAATGACTGGATCTTCTATCATTCCATTTGTAAATCCAACTTGAATTATTTCCGGACTACAAAATGCCAAGGAGTGACTGGGAGTCACGGATATCAGGGTTAAACAGACTGTGTAGTTCGGAGGGTGGGGATATTACACAGGGAAATGAAATTCCCTTAGTTTTCTTTCAATGCAATATTAGATGTAAATGTCATCTTGTACTTTCCTTTTTTTTCCTTCTAAAAGCCATTATGATGTTAAATGAGGAGGAAAAATTCAGGTACAGAATTATATTTTAAAAGCCTATTTCATGGTGCTTAGTGACTGTTGGTTCTAGAGGTACCAAAACCAAGAAGCCAAAGTTCTCAAACTGCTGCATATCTGACAAGGAAATACTTTTGTCTTCTGATCACCGATTATGACCTAAATCAGGTAAATAAACCTGGTTTATCTTTTTTAAAGAAAATAACTTTATGCAGACAGTCTGTAATGCACTGTGGTTTCTATGTGCAATAGTTTGTACAATGGTTTATTCCCAAATATGCCTTAAGCAGAACAAATGTTTTCTATATAGTTCTTTACATAAGAAATATGTAATATAAGTTTAAGCAAACTTCTATTTTGTATATTTGTAAACTACAAAGTAAAATGAACGTTTTGTTGGAATTTGTATTTTGCATATTCAAGTGGAAAATAAGTTTTAAATAAACCTATCCTATTTTATCTGAATGACTGCTCTATTTTTCTTTGCATGGATATGTCCAAAGAAAGCTTACTAAGTGGTTGTTTCCCAAGGCAAGGGGGGTGGTGGGGGTGGGGGTGAAGGCTTGTAGTCTCAAGACTCTGAAAGATTGGATTCTATAAGTGCAATGCTGATATAGCACATCTTTTTAAGGGAAAAAGGTGTACTGAAAATTTTTGCTCTGAATATTGACTTGCCACTTAATCTCACCTGTGATGAAAATGTAACTTACCATTTTTTTAAGGTAACTCAGTTTGAATTATTTGCTAGAGGAAATACTACTGTTGGGGACATTAGACTCTGCACAGACAAAACAAATTCTAGAATTTTTTTTGTAGTGGTCTTTTCAAGGTGAAAATTCTAGCTTAGTTTTCTTGGGCTTCTCAGATAAGCTGGTGCAGCTTACCACTTTCATGTGAATGAAAGAATCAGCTGACTAATGTCACAAAGAATAAACTTGACTGAGGGAATAAAGAGTGTGTGCATAAAACACCTTTTAACAATAAATTATATGGAGTTTCTTTTGAAGCCTGCTCTGTCCTAGGAATTCAGTTATACAGTGGTATCTGAAGAGCCCACACTCCTGTCAGAATCCCACTACACATGTAATGTGGAGGCGGAGCATGCAGAGTCTACAAACAGTACAGCCGCACATTCAAGATGTGTCACCGTAAAGTCCCCAGTGTACCTCCAGTTGCATTCACTCCGCTGCAGTTGAATGCAGTGAGCCTGCTGCGTGCCTCAGGTTGTTACCATTTTTTGTTGTAGTTGTCTTTAGGGACATAATTGCTCTAGTTTCTTTACAAATGTGTAGCAATAAGATGATTTCGACATGAATGTTTGATGATTAGGACCTGTTTCTTCTCACTACTCCTTCTAAATAGAAGAAAGAATTTGGGGACATACAACATTCAATAAAGCTGAGCATGGAAAATTAATTACAGGCAAGAGCCATTCATGTTTTTGCAGTAGTTAAAACAAGAGTGGCAGTACCAAATTTTTGTTTCCAAATGTGTGTTAGGAATGTTATTAAATTTCCTTTTTTGATGTGTTCTTTGTGTGGTGCCCTGTGCCATTTCTTTCTAAGTCCATTCAAGTAACATAATGATGCAGAAAGTTTTTCTCACCCCTTATCTCTTAGGCATGCCTTGTTCAACTGAAAGCTATCTTTGTTGGTTTGGTTTATAGGTAACACAGGGAGTAGGGAATGTCTTGTTTGGTTTGCAAATAGCAAGTATTTAAAGATAAATTGAAGTTATGAGTCATCCTTTATCTGAAACTTTTTTTCATGTGAAAACTTTTTACAATTAAACTGGTCAATTTTAGCTCCTCTGTTGCTCTACCTATGAATTCTGGGTGAGAGATCCAAGGTCAATGTTGCAACTGGCATGTACTGTGTGCCTGAAGCATGTTGTCCCGGCGCAGTAACACTGGAGCACGCTTGGGTAGCTGCAGGATCGCCTCTGCATGGCTGAGAACCTTTTACATCTGTGCAAGGTCTATGTCCCAACACATCCATAAGTACTGAAATCTGAAGATTTCATGTGAGAAACTTGTTTCTTTTGCTTTTCAAGTGTTCTGTCATTATGCAGCCTTAAGAATTTTATAAGATACTCTAGCATTTAGTAATGTATTATCTGCTTCAGCAAACTTCAGTTTCTGCTTGATGGTTTTATAGACCCTAGGTTTATAGTTGCATAAACAATGGCATTCTTGAAACAAGGCTTTGTTCTCTTCTCCCACTTGATTTTTTTTTTCTTTTTTTTTTCCTGATCCTAAGCAAGCTGCCCTAGTATATGACTCTCTCTCCAAACCTAAACAGACACAGCTGTAGATTGGTATTTAAAAAGAAATGCTGCTGTTCCTTTAACCATTTCCAAAATGCCACTGCTGTACTTTTGGGACGTGAGCCAACACTCAATTTTTGCCGTACAGCCTGCAGCCCATGAGAGGCAGTCCTTGTTCTTAAGGAGGTCTCTGGGGGAAATACCGAAATGAGCAGCTGCACCAGTTGTGCTCTGCTAAGTTGGGTAGAGCTAGCACGTTGTGTTTGCCACCTGTTTCATTGTGTCTGGTGTCCTGGAGTTGCACTTAGGTGCAAGATTGTACACGGATGCAGTGGAACAACATGTATCAAAAAACATATCTGGTAAAACATATGTAAAACACCAAGCAGTCTTGTAAGGGTGTCTTGAAAAACGAGATTTGTTTAGCATTACTAAAGCTATATTCATGTGCTACTTTGCTCAGGCTGTGGCATCTAAACACAACGTTTGAGGTTGTTAGGGGTGGCCTCTCTGACATGGGGTGAGCACCTCCAGAGCTACCCCAGAGCATTATTTTAGCTACCGAATGGCAAAGCAGAGGATGATCTCTGCAGTCAAACTGCAGCCATCCTTAATCCTGCTCACCCCTAGCCCAAATCTCTCTTGAGCACGTTTCACAGCAAAGATGGAGCTGTTTAAAACAAGATGACACATGTCTGCCTACCAAATGCCAAGTATGCAAAGTGGCATCAGAATAAAAATCTTCTCAGAGCTGCAGCGCTTCTGTGCACTTGTCTGCTGCACACCACAGGCTGGAAGTTTGCACACTTCAGACCTAGTTGTTGATTGTAATCCAGTACAAATGCCTTCAGCTTTCCTCTGTCACATGAAGGTGTACTTGCAAGAGAGTTGCTCTTCCCCCGTGGAAGTTACCAGATCCTACCACTGTTGAAATCAATTGCAAATCTCACAAGGATTTATATTAAGCTGATATGAATCAGTGAATTTCATTCCCCTTCTCTTTAATAAGGGGAGATCAGAGACTCCTGCGGTTAATCACCCCGAGTGCTAACGGTTCAACCGAATTAATTTACACAGGTTTCTTATGGGAGTGTGCTAGACGTTAGAGCTCGCCTGCTTACACTGAAGTCCCTGGCAAACACTTTAATGGTGTTTGAGTGCAAGAATTTCCATTTCCTATTCCTGAGTGCGATTGGGTTGTGTGCTTGAAGGCAGCAGGCAAATAGGAATGGGTTGCAAAAGCAAACAGATGGACCAGTAGTTACACCACAGGGTAACTACTGTCAAGGGTCTGATGTGGTAGCAGTGCCAGTTGCAGTAAGTAAATCCAAGGTATGGTGAGCAAAAGTCACGTGGAGAGGAAGAGGGACACCACTGCCAGCACCACCGCTGCAATGTTGGCTCATGCTTGCCAGGAGAGCTCTCTGGATTAAATAGCTGTGTGTAGGCTCAGTGGATCTATCTTTGGAGACCAAGGAAAGAAGTGTGTACATAAAAGAGGGGAAGGCCCATCATTCACTGAAATTTAATTGAGGTCACATTGGCATGGAGCCACAGGGTAACACACCCACATTCCCCTGTCTGCCGTACACCTGGATGACTCATGTTTTGTCTGCCCTTCGCTCCTGCTGTGACTTACCGAGGGACATTTTCATTACTGCTGAGGGCATTGCCACTGAGTGCAGAAGTCGTCTGTGTGGCATGGAAGTGGGTGGTGGTGGTGTTTCTGCAGCCTTGTTCTCCACCCTGGCTGCAGATAGGTATCTGTTAGTCTCCTTTTCACCTTTGGATGCTTACCTATGAGCCCTCAAGGCTAGAACCTTAATGGTGTGAGAGACAGGAGGGGAAAAAGTGGCTTGTGGTTTATTAATGTTTGTTCTATATTTAGACCATGTGGGCCCAGAGTTTTACAGAAGACAAGGGGCTTAGTAGCTGCTCACAAGAGGTATTAGGCAGCTGGACCTTTTCCCTTTGGTGATGCTTTCCAGATTCTTGGAGCTGTGACTCCTTTTGTAATTGAGGTGGTGATTTTCACATGGACCTGGTCAGCTTGGGGTCAGCCCTGTGACATGCTTATTACAAAACATTTTAGGGAACACACCAAGCCCCTTTCACTCTGAAGCTTGGGTGAGCAGAAGGGTAATCATGTGCTGCTATCACCTCAGCCATCTTGCTGCAACTCTGAAAAGTTTTGCATGATTTTGCTTTGGGTACAGCACGCTTATTTATCAAGCACAAGCTAAGGCTTGCTTAAATCTTGCCATTCAAGTTCTCCACTATTAAACTTTCAGGCTTTATTCAACAAAATTATACAGCTTCACTGTATTGTGTTGTCTGAGGACTCTTAATTTTAGAAGCAGATATCCCACAGTTACTCAGAATCATTTCCACCACCACCACAGCACTTAGAAATAGCCTGACAACTGTTGCACCGCCAGCACACAGGGGATTATTTAATGGGACCCTCCTTGATGGTGTTCAATGTCTGTTTGTGCACGTCCTAGTGTCAGTGCCTTCATGGTTGGCAGGAGCAGTGTCCGGTCTGCTTTGTCCTCCTACCCCTCTGAAGGTGTGGGAAGGATATCCAATTTTGCTAGTCCAGGGATGCGGGCTTGCAGTTGCCAAGTGGAAAAACTCGCCTCCCCAGGTTTTTGCCACTGGCCTCCCTGAATACACCATGTGCTTCCTGCAATGTAGAAATACTGCAGTGAGGGCTTTGCTCACACGTATGAAAAATGATTTCTTGAGGTTTCTGTGTGAGTTTGATCTGCAGGTCGTGCCCTCTGGGAGGGTGCCACAGCATCAGTGCCATTTGATCTCAGCTGGAGTCTTCCAGCACAAGAGATCTCCTGGGGCCTCGGCATCCATCATCGTAATGTTCCTCTTTTCTAATAAAAATTAATATTGTAGGTTAGTATATTGATAAACTACTTGGGACAACATTGACAGTGATTACTAATGCATGTTGGAATTTACTTTCTGAGCTCTGGACAAGGTTTTGTTCTGTTTTTAGGCTCCAAACATACTAAGTCAATAATGCTGTTGGCTACTCAAGGAGGCTATCCAAAGGGAGGTGTTTGTCTTTGCACTGGGATGTACTAGATTTGGCTGTCCTCTCTCAGTTTCTGCATCACACTATTTCAGCAACAGGCTCCCCCACCTGACAAGGGATGGCTGAAATTGTTGACCATGCAACAGATTATTATTTGTGTTTCAAGATATCAGAATGTTTTCCAGTGAAATGCAAAATGGTTTACTGCTTTCAGCCTTCCTGCTTCCCCAGTAACTGTTCATGCTCTCTTCGGCCTGAGAGAATATTATAACGCTGCTGTCACCTGTACAAGATGTTTGACGACCTTCCTTCAGTAAACACTTTCTAACCAGGATTTGCTTTGACAAAGTTCCCATGTTCACAATGTAAAACTTACTGGCAAGGTTTCATATGCAAAGAAACTAACTTGTTATGGTTGGGGTAATTGGGTTTCCTTTCACTCTGCTGTGGATGAGCAGAAGAGCACAGGGCAGAGTGGTGGCCAGTTTTGTCTGGCCACCAGTATCCTGCCTCAGCCACTGGCCATGAACTCAAACCTCTGGGGTGATCCCACCTCGCTCTCCCTGGAAAAGTCTCTTCTTAGCCCTCATGATTACAGGTTTATTCAAGCTCAGAAGCTTGAGGAGCACAGATGCCTTTCCAACCTGTGTTTATTTTATGCTGTAGCTCTACAGATTCAACTTAATAAGTATCTGATCCTCTTTGGTGCCTTCCTGAGCTTTTGGCTTCAGAGAGACCTTGTGGCAAGGAGTTCCACGGCTAATTATGAACTAGCCTAAAAATAGAGGTGGGGGAGAGGAGAGGAAAGTATTTCCTTTCTGTAGTTTCCAAGGCTGCTGCCTTCCAGATTCCAGCCATTTCCTCTTTCCTACACGCTGCAAAGAAGGGAAGGACCTCACCTCCTGCTCTAAATCGGCCTTGATTTTGTTGTTTACTGCCAAAGGCTGGAAAGATTCAACTTTGGTTGCATTTTTTAAATGAATTTGGAACGAGAAAGTAAATATGAGCTTTTTATGTATGTGCGTTTTTACATATGGATGAGTTCATCTAGTTTACTGTACACTGGAAGAATGCCAGGAGAATTTCACATAATATGATATTTCAGTCAATATTTAAAAGATGCTTTGGCTCACTGGGGTTTTTTTTGTTTGTTTGTTTGTTTGTTTTTTAATCTGAGAAGCCTTCACCTGTCAATGCTCTTTGATTAAGGATGGATGTTTCTTCACATTTTATTCAAAACAGAAAAACACCTATTTTCAGAATTTTCTTTGGATTCATGAATCTCAGCAAGATGTAACACTGTTGGTTCCGCCTCGTGTACCCAAACATCCACATGGGTTGGCATTACTCATTATTTATTTGTACACATTGATTACTAAAACATTGTAATAATTGTTGGGTTTGCGTATTTGCTATTGTTACGTTTATTGTGACATGGAAAGGGAAGCTGACACAGCAGTGTTTATTAGTCCAAATCTAACCTTTTCGAGATTAACTGCAGCTTTTTCTCTTTGATTACACTTTCAAACCCCTTTTCTGCATGTCTTTCCCTGTTGTGCCCCAGGTTTTGAAGAGCAAGTGTCAAAAAACAGTATCCCTTTGTACTGGGTACTGAAATTCATTCCAGGTGAGAGAAGTAGCTTTCTAAGAAGTGATCAGGGTGTATCTTAGCTGTCTGGGAATTCGACTACTTCATTAGCAAACCAAATTCAGATGGTTACAGGTAAATCCCCTTGGTGAGATGAGGTTAGGGTTTATGCTGATTTGGGGTTATGCAAATGAACCGCACAGGCAAATCCAAAGCATTATAAAAATAGGTAGCCCTTTGAAAAAGTTTAAGATCTGAATCTCCAGGGTCCAAAATTGGAAGCCGTGTGTGAATGAGGGAGGGAAGAAGGCGGGGGAGGGGAGGTATGGGAGAGTACGGAGCAGAGAATGATTTAAGTATTGCCCAAACCACTGCATAAGTCAGAGGTTTTCTCTGACTGGCTTCTCCCAGTATTTTATTTTGTGCTAAACATAAGGTGCCAGAGTTTACATTGAATAACTCTGCCCAAGTTAGTCATTTAAATAAATATTGACTGTCCATGAATGCATCCCCCTAGGGAGCACCGCAGCACAAGACAGAAAAGAAATCTCTTCCTCTGCAGATGTACATCGTATATAAAACTTGATATATTAATTTCCTCTGTCCCAGGAAAGTCACTCTGTGGATTTTTCAGTCTTTCACTGCCTGCTGCTTTACACTGGCTGGCTACTGGAAGCGAGGTAACAGCAGAAAGACAAACCTCCCAGGACAAATGCGGTGACACTGCTCCGATGCCAGTGTCTCTCTTTTCCCAGGCGGTTCTAGCAGGGCAAAGATGCTTGTGGCTGGAGGCACTCAGGTCTCTGGGCGTGCTCCGCTGCTGTCTGCATGGCTCCTGAGAGAGGGATGCGAGAACAGGAGAGAGGTTGGTAGGAGGAAAATTTGCAGACAGACGAAATGGCTCAGCAATGCTAGAGGGAATAATAGAGCAACAGCTGTTCTGATTTCCTTCCCCTTCATATATAAATGAATCAAAACCAAAGCTGTTTTGAGCTGGAGCAGATGAAAAGTCTTTGAAGTACACTGGGTCTGCTGTTGTTGCCTTTTTCCTTTCCTTTCCTTTCCTTTCCTTTCCTTTCCTTTCCTTTCCTTTCCTTTCCTTTCCTTTCCTTTCCTTTCCTTTCCTTTCCTTTCCTTTCCTTTCCTTTCCTTTCCTTTCCTTTCCTTTCCTTTCCTTTCCTTTCCTTTCCTTTCCTTTCCTTTCCTTTCCTTTCCTTTCCTTTCCTTTCCTTTCCTTTCCTTTCCTTTCCTTTCCTTTCCTTTCCTTTCCTTTCCTTTCCTTTCCTTTCCTTTCCTTTCCTNTTCCTCCCTCTCTTCCTCCCTCTCTTCCCGTCTCCTCCACCCCACCCTGTACTTTGCAATGACAGCATTTAACCTTACCAGTATAGTGCAAAGGAATTTGCAATTGTGCTGTGGAGCCGAGGTAATAGCTTTGTTTGGGGGACAGACTCTCACTGCGTAGCCGGGTGCTGTTCATGAAGATCCAGCCCCTGGAGTCCCATGGCTTAAGTGAAATGACAAAGCTCATTGCTGGACAGAGAAATTGAGATGAAAGGCTGAAAAACGTGAGAAGAGGAATCAGAAATCAAAGGGCAAGCGGGCCTCACTCAGCAGCTTGGCAGGTGCTCTCCATGTCTATTGGATGCAACGAAAAAGCAAGCCCCTGCAGGGCTTCATCTTACTTTCTTTGTTGCAATGAAGAAAACATAACATGGACAGGATTTTCAACTTGGGGTGTGTGTGAAAGCTCCATTTTTTCTCCAAATTCAAATCACATTAAAGTTCACAAGGTTCCCAGCACTCCGGATCCTCATTATTCAGTATGCACAAATAAGTTCTCAGGTGATGAGGATTCACGGCAGCAGCAGGAAGGAGAGACTAGAGAATGCAAATAAAGATGTGCCCACCTTGTGATTCGTGAGAGTGACAGAAGGAGTGAGTCCAAATGAGCATTGGATCCTATGTCAGAAAGAGATGGTGGTGAGCTTTTCTTTCTTTAAAAAGAGGGACTGTGTAAAAAACTCCAGGCAGGTTTGTCTGTTTGTTTGGGGTTTTTTGTTTGGGTTTGGTGAGGGTTTTTCCATACTCTGTTGCAGATGTCTGGTTTTGCTCTGTGTTTTTATTTATTTATAGGCATTTCTATGGCACTCATCACCATAGTGTCTGGGCAAATCTTTCTTCCTTTCTTGTATCATGCAATTAAATCTATACAAAATACATATGTTCTTGGGAGAGAAAAAAAAAAAAAAAGTTAAGCTCTACTTTTGGAAGGGATTTGGGCTCTGCAATTAAATACTGCCTTTGCAACGCTGTCTCTTTCCCTGTACACGTGAGTGGGGAAGAATACAGCCCTGTTAGGGCCCTGTGCCCGCACAGCCGCTACCCTGGTGTGCAGGGCCGCAGCTCCTGACCGCGGCCCGGCACGCGGGTGGTGGGGTAGCAGCAGGGAAGTGTGCACTTTTGGGATGGTTGGATTCGACACCTGACTGGGGGCCCTGGGGCATGCTTCTGCCTTCCTCACTCATCCAGGCACTGCCTGCATAGCTAGGAGCAGGCTGAAAGGGCACTAACACACACACACATCGCACCCTCTCACACACCCACACCCCTCTCCCCTTAAACAGGGAAGTACAGAGTCCCCATGAGCCTCTTTTCGAGGGGTAGCTTGCTATTTTTATTGTATTTGTGTGGCCAGGGCTCCTGGAAAGGCCAGCACATGCCTTTAGCCCAGGGTTTGCAGGAGGATAAGCAGCAAGCACTGGAGAGAGGCTGAAGTTTTCTGAGGTGCCAAAAGCATGAGCTGGGACTGGTCACCTCCCCTCTGTGTGTCAATGAGGTCCCATCCTCTAAAGGAAGGTGACAATATCCTTCTCCTCTGTGGAGTATTTCACAATGAAATGTCCTTCTGGTATCTGGTACAATGGTCTTGGGTATCCTGCAGAGCTGATCTGAAGGACTGTGAAGGCCAAGTTGACAACAGGTCAAGCACAGAGTTGTACTGGAAGTTGGAGCAAACGTCTGCCAGTCAGCTCAGTCCCAGTGGGAACCTGAATTTGATAGAGGTTAGGCTGGCACAGATGCTTCCACAGCTCCAGGTAAGGGAAATTCTGTTTTTGTATAAATACACAAACAGATCTGAGCAGGCCGTGCACCAGCTGAGGCAATGGTCCTGCAGATGGTCCCTGACTTAGGTGGGTGGCCAACGCAGTGGTGCCTGGCATGGCAGTACTCAAGGGGCCAAATTCATACTTGGATGGACAGGGGATGGTGTTTAGAAATAAACAATAAATAGATTGCCTCCCTTCAGCAGAGAAGTCATTCCCCTGCCCAGGGCTGACTGGCGACCAGCTGCTGGTATGCCACTTAGGTAGGAATTTGGAGGATGTGCGGTGGTCTGAGTCCCATGGCAGCACCAACCGCAGCCAACATCAACACATTATGCGTTCCTGTTGGGGGGGGGGGGAAGTAAATCTGGCCCTTTCCTTTTTGACAGCATTTTTGTTTCTCCCATTTCAGAAAGAAATTATAGCTGCATTGCTTTGATGCTTGAAGATCATCTCATAAAGAGCCCTGGATCTTCAGAGGCAGAATAATCAGCCACCCTCATAACTGCACATACTGCACATACGTCATAACATCCTCAAGCCAATCCAACACCACTAGTCACTTGTAAAAAGCTTTGGCTGTGTTTGTGTTCCTCCTTGCATTCTGTTGTTGGCAGGCGTAGGGTAACCCTGCAACCCCAGGTTCGTTCATTACCCCTCAGGTACTGCTCACATGTTTTATTACCTGGCTGAATCAGGCCCTACAGAGACACGGCCGTCCCTGGTTTCTAAAGGCCACGTGAGCAGAATTTGGCTTGTCTGAAGCTCCAGCAACAAAAAAAAAAAAGAAAAAAAAAAAAAGAGTTATTGCCTTTCTCCTAGGTGGGAAAACCTGTATGCTAATATTCAGGAGTGAATAACCACAATACTAATTGAATGCTGAGAATAATATTTCCAGATGTTGGAGTTGCTGGGTTGTGTGTTGTTGGTTGGTTGTTGTTTTTTTTTTTTCTTTCCTTTTAATGCTAGTGTTTTATGTAAGGAAAGCTAGATGAAGTATTGTTACTAGAACATGAAAGAAGGCATTAATATGAGGTACCACCTTCTAGGACTTGGGGGCTGGATGAAAGCCTTTTAGCAAACAGTATCAGGCAACATTCACATCCGTCTAGCTTAGAAATATTGAGATATTCCAGAAGTGTACGCGGGTTTTAGAGTAGGTGCAGGCTTCACCCTGAAAGTCTCTTGCTGCTGACAGAGGAAGGTAACACAACCGCAGCGCAAAGGAGGATCTGGTGGAGCAGGTACTCGGCGGCGGAGGCCGGGCAGCCGGAGAGCAGCAGCGGCAGACGGGCTTGTCGAGCCGTGATTAATTGTTTTCTAGTGCCACCGTGAGGACTGCCGGCTCCGCCGGGCCGCGGCGGCGAGCGGTCACCGGGCCGGCGGCCCGTGCGGGGAGCGGCGGCTGGGCGCTGGCCCGCGCCGAGGTACGGGCAATGGCAGGCCGGGAGAGGCCGGAGGGTGACAAGAGGCGACACCTCCAAACCAGCGCTGGGGCTGAGCCTGGCCCGGGGGAGCTGCGAGCAGTTCGGGAGCTGCTGATGCCTGCCGGCAGGGCAGAGCACGTCCCTCCGCGGCCGCGCCGTGGGTCAACCCGTCCGGCCTCGGGTGCTACGGTCTCGGGGCACGGGCCCCGCTGAAGGCGCCCGCCCGGTGGGTTTTCTGGGTTTGTCCAGCCGCTGGGATGACTCGGCCTGGATTTCCATCGCGGCGTGAGCCCTGCTGTCCTGCCCAAGCACCGTCAGCAGCTCCACGGCCAGACCTTCAGGCTGGTGGCCATGCCAAAGCCTTTTATGAGGATCTGCTCCTTTCCCTTTGCCAAGGCAGCCGCAGTTGGTGCCGGCTGACTGCAGCCTGTTTATTTGAGGGGCAGGGGGGCTTTGTCAGGAGTTTAGGCTGGCAGCATCGTTTTAGGTCAGAATCAACCTGAGTAAAATCGATGCATGGAGCTAGCTGCATGGCTCACAGCTGGTGCTGGATGCAATCTCTGAGCAATCCCAGCACAGACGTGCTTTCCAGCTTTAGACACCTAGGAAAGAGCTCGAGACAACACTAGGCTCCCTACACAGGCCAATGCCATGCTGTAGTTCTTGGCTTTTAGCTCTATGCTTCTCTGATACATAAAATCAGAAATTCTGCATTGATGTGCACCACATAACACAATCCTCCAGGAGCGTGCAATCAGGTTGGTTTGTGTTGTTTTTAAACATCAACAGGAGGATGAAATAAAAACTGCATTTTTCGTCTTACCCTCCAAAGCTGGCCAAAACAAATGACGAGCTTATAGTCATTCAGGGATGTCTGGTGTATCTAAGTATGTCCAGTGATGTTTTGGGAGGAAGCATGCAGTAAGTTGAAAACAGGTTAAGGCACTAGTTTGAGACGCTGGAGACCTGGCATCAGTTCCCAGCTCTGCCACAGACTCCCAGTGTGACCTGAGGCAAGCTATTTCCCTCCCAAAACACTTTCATAGTCAGAGAAAGCAAAATCCTACTTCATGTGAGTTTTGCCTTTGACTTCATGGAGCCAGCTCCTACCCACGCATTTCAGAGCTTAAAAATTAAATACAGGCTTAAGCACCTTGCTGAACTAGTGCCAGAACTTCCCTGCATTTCAACTTCCTACACCTAGAAAAGGAACAAAGATCACTTCCCTATTCCCACTCGCTTTGCATGCTTAGGCTGAAGTCTGTTTGGCATAGAACTGAGTGTAATGACTGGGACCATGTTATGTGTTGGCCTGTTCCCTTAGAAGCTGCAGCTCAAGTGAGAACCAGACTTGCTGGAGGCCTCAAATTTGGCTGCCTTCATTTGCACTCAGATGCTGTGGTACCTTGCCAGCCTCTTCACGCTGAGAGGGGCTTTCTCCACTGCCAGCAGATAATTGGAATTAATCATTTGCAGCCTATTTTAACAGAGAAAAATCAGTGTCTCTGCTAAGACAAGTGGTTAGGATTCTAGTAAGGGGCTCCCTTGCTTGTAACACCTCTTCATTTTTTCATGGAGTGGTCTGTTGTGAACAGTATACAGCTAAGTTTATATAACTGGCACCTTAGAGCGCTCCCCTAAACAGGATATTCCTGTTGGCGAAGGACTGCGCATTTGCTTAAACCAACAGTTGTAAGTTTCAGCAACCCTTGACAGGTACAAACAAGGAACCACACTGATAGCTGAGGGGAGGAGGGATTAGCACGCTTAACAAGAAATAGACTTTGGCATTTACATGCATATCACGGATATGCTCTACAAGGTAAACAAATATGGCATAAAAGCATATTTGGCTATTCAAATGACCTGATTGTTCCTATTATGATGATGTCTCCCGGCATGTATTTAGTAACACGCTAATTGACTTTGTATGCATCAGAAAAAAAAAAAAAAAACAACAAAAAACTTTTCACTCTCTGTTTCAGGATGGTTTCTGACAACATTTTCTTTCAAGTTTCATTTATTTATTTATTTCAGGGGACTGTTTGAAATGAAAATAGATCTTGGCTCTTGCTGACACACCAGGCTGATTGTGCCAGGGCTTGATATTTACCGGGGCACAGGCAGTACAGCCAGGTCTTCGCAGGCTGCTGTGAGTACTGCTGCATCCAAAAGTCATGTGTTTGCTGGTCCCTGCTCCAGGTCCAGGTCCTCCTCTTGCCCAGACAGTTGATCCGCCGGTGGTGGCTCGGCTTGGCCAGGTATACAGCAGTGATATCTGGGCTGCCTCCACTCACAAACTGAATATGCAAAGCAGTAACCAAAGACAGCCTCGGTGAGGCTCGGGTTATTTAAGCCTCAGGTATATATGCATGGCTCCAACCTGACGGTTACAGCCAACATTAAGCCAATGAGCATGACCGAGGCCCTCCAGGACATTTAGCGAACTACTCACCCTCTGCACTAGGTTTTTGATTTCAGCATTAAATGCGTCAAGCAGTTTGTTTAGCTCTTCTGAAGAGGAAGTTAAAAAGTCCACGGGGGAAGCAGAAAGCAAACAGGTCATTCAATTCAGCAGCCCTCCATGCTGGGGATGTGCATTAGAACAGCAAATGAGATTTTTAGACATCTGACTGATAAAATGGTTATTAATGATTCTCCAGTTATGAGAATAAATTTGTTCTGATCATATGGCAACAGTTGGCAAGCTGAATCATAACCAGCAAGATAAACACTTGTGGTAAAATAACCTTTGCCCCCATATTCAAGCTAAGTGGGTAAAATGAATCTAATCAGTCAATTTATTTTCCTTTATTGCACCTACAAAACTTCTGGGAACTCGCACAAAATTTCCCCATGTACTAGTTGGTTAATGTGGTTTGAGGGTTATCTTCATGGAGAAAGTCAGACAAGTAGATGATGTGCAAAGGTTTTAAAAGCACGCTGTGTGTTGACTGTGGGGTAATAGAGACGCCAGGACCATGGTTCTGCCCCTGTGTAGCCGCATATCCAGCCCACTGAGACAGGGACCACTGCAGGGTGGCTGCAGAGGAAAACACCAAACAGCCTTCTCCCCCACCCCCTGGCAAAGGAACTACCTGAACTACATGAACTACCTTGCGGAGGTGCACGGCTTGGAATTTCATCAGCCAGTACTCGGGCACGCATGCAACTCCCTGCCCCCACAGACAACAACATTTTATATGTAATCATGCTAGCAAAGCCTGGTAATGTGGTAATTCACAGGCACCTCACAACAAATGGATGTCAGTGGTGCATGAACTGAAAACTCTCTTTCAGATAGTACTTGTGGGGTGGCCAAACTCGGGTTCAGGCCCAGCATGCTCTCATGAGCATGCAAACAATTCCGTTTATAGGACTTGGGGACATAGTGATGAGTTGCTTTTTAGAAACAGACCAGAAGTCTTGCAGCCTCTGGAGGCATAGCCCACCTTTATCCATAATCATGGATGCTTTGTGGAAGCGCAGAGGCTCCAGGTGCCTGCCAAAGTGACCCCGGTGCCCCAGGCTGTCCTCCTAGCTGAAGTAGTGCCCACACTCCAGCAGTGCTGCCAGCCCCCAGGGACCAGCAGAGACCCCACACTTCTGCCACCTCTTCTGCCGCACCACTGCACACCTGGAAGCACGTTTAATGTTAGGGAAAATGCGTTTAGAAAGAAAGTAGGGGAAAAATAAAGGTACAGCGGAAGGAATTAAAAGTCTGTCAGTGTCAAAGTATGGTCCTCTGAAGCCTTCTGAAGTCACCGCAGCCAGCAGCTCAGTTCTACAAGATGCAGTACACTAGTATTTTTGGAAGCGCAGCCCCGACTGTTTAAGTGGCAAGAGCTGTGCATGGTCAGTGGGGCCCTGATTCTGTCTGGGCTTGAAGGCACTGCCATCATATAAATAATCACCAAACATTTCAAAGCCTTTGAAAACATTTCGTTTAATTTAACATTTTAATGCTAAGAATGGGCTAGGGTTTAGGTGTGGTGGTTTCACATATTTTTGGAACCTGTTTATCCATCTTTTATTAAGACTCTGAGAAGGCAGCTCAAAATACTTTCAGTGACTCTAGTGATGCTGTAATTTCTGCTTCTTTGTTTTCTAATATGATTAAGTTAAATTCCTGTCTCCATCTCAAGCTGCTTCCTGGACAGACACTTAGAGGCCAGCATCACAAGGCTTTGTTTGGTTTGACTTGATTTCAGATGAACAGCTGAGCTGGTGAGAAAAGACGTGAAAACCTATTTTATATCTGGCATATCTTAGACTTACCCTAAGAACCTACTTCCAGCTAAATTTTGTATTTATTTTGTCTTCTTTTATTTAAGATGACAAGTGAATAAAGTTAATAAAGTATATCATGTCCTTGCAATGCTTGATGTCCTCATGTCCTTTCACAAACTGACGCACTTTAGCAGTAGAAAACTAGCAGTGGAAAAATCACTCTGACTGACAAATTTCAGCCTGCATCTTATCACAAGGGAAGGTTTTTCAAAATGTCTTTGGCTGTGGTTGCCCCACCTGAAGTAGCTTGAAGCATATTAGCAATAAGATACTTGTTTTTTTCCTGCCCTGCTGCTTCTTCCGAAACAAAATGCAAGTGACAGCAGCCCGGATTTATTGGCCATCTCGGTATCCACAGAACCACGTGCTTTGAAGGGATGTTGCTTTGACTCCATGTCTCTGACCAGCTGTTGATAACATGGAACAGTATGCACAGTGGGAGACCTGTTAGTAAAGCATAAGGCGTAACTTCATGTGCTGTGCAACACAAGGAAAGTTTAAGGAAAAAATCTGTGCATAGGAAGAAGCAAGATTTAGATCTGGAAAAGCCTTCCTCTATTAAGTAATTTTTCTGTCAATATTAGCACAGAACATGAGTATCCAGGCATTCATCAACCATGGAGCCCATGCTACTGCCCACATTACAGAACTGGCCCTGTTTGTGGCTTCATGACTAGTTATGGACACAAACCACCAAGCAGGTATGTAAGAGCTTTAGCTGTCCTGTGCCTCATTGTTTTATCCCAGGTCAGCTGCTGGGATACAGTCAGATACAGTCCCTCATGCCATACACATCATAATCTGGTTTTCATAATGTGCTAAACTGCCTTCAAGTGTCACTGTGGATGTTTTTCAACAAAATACTGGGCACCTGTTATTACCAACTCACAGAAACATTTCCTCCTGTATATGGGCAAACCTGAGACTCTTAAAAGCCAAGTTTAAGTACTGTCCTTCTATGAAGAAGGACCTTTGATTCCTTAAGATCTTTGGTTCCCTACCTACCTATAGGTTTGCCAGTAAAGTTTCCTTTCCACACCCCTGTCCTCCCCCCAGATTGCATCCAATATGCTAAAGGAAGCTTCCAGAACTCATAACTGCGGGTTGCCCCATCTCTGCTGGTGGGATACTACTGGATCCAGCAGAGATTATTCTGAACAAGACTTGGCATTTGTAAATACAGAATGAAGTGGAATGCATTTCCAATTCCCTCCACAAAATACGGTGTTCCTGCCCTACACAAGTCACTGTAACAAGAATAGACAGTGAAGATATCTAAATACCTTTGCACTGCATCTTTATTTTTCAGTTTCCCCTCCACGGGACATGGGCAAGCCGAAGCAGAAGGATGTCCTTTTCTACACCACTTCTCAGAGCAACAAAATGAGGCAATGACCACAACGTACTGTGCGTCTTTGTGTCACTCCCTCACTTTGTTCCAAAAAGGGATAAACAAGTTAACACCCTGGGAGAAGGAGCCCTCAGCACAGAACAGTGGAGATACTTCTTCACTGAGATGAACAAAACAGTTTTCAGCTCACCAGGACAGTGCAGATTAACTTCTGCAAGGGCTTCCCTCTTTGACTTTCTTTCCTCCCACCTGCTTGGCTCTTCCTTGTCCCTAGAGCAGTCAGGCATTTAACTTTTTCATTTGGAGTAAAAGCTGCAAGTTTTGAGAAGAGAACACTACCACCTTCAGAGAGTTGGTGGTAGAGCATCTGGAAGTGTACATAAGCTGTCTCCAAGCCTGATTGCAGGAGCTGACATCAAAACACCCAAGGCTGTTGCTAGTTCTTCTCTTTCTGAAACAGGGTGTCTTTAGCTAGCCCCATGCCAGCCATAGTAGATCTCTCCTGGTCATTCTACCTTTGCGTTCAAATGCACTATCAGATATAATTTAGGGTTGGGGGGTGTGTGTGTGTCAATCCTTTTTTCTTTTTTATTTGCTTGCCTGTAAATGCATGAATTCTGTTTGAAGGGTCTGGGCTTTCCACAGGATATTTAGAGCCAGTCATTTAAAAAGCTTAAGCTAAAATATTCCAGTAGCAGTCTCACTTCAGCAAAATCAGATTCCTCTTTGCAGAACTCGATTTTCAACATGAACTTTCATGTTCTGTCTGGCTATTTGTTACTTGTTTCTAGTGGTAAGCTCTTGCCTGCATGGCGGTGTTTTTGCACCAGGAGGTGCTGGTCCATCGTGTTCACTGTAAGAAAGGCATTCCGACTTTGGAAGTCTCATTTTACATGCTTTTTATTAGAGCTAACACTACGAGCAAAGAGAGAGAACTGTAGATAATGTTACATCCCTTCAGATGCTGGCAAACCTGAGTTGTGCAGTATCTAATGATCCAACCCGTGTGCAGCATGCTGTGCAGATCCAGTCCATGGAAGGTTTATCGCATTTTGGTCATTTGAGACACTATAGAATTTTCTTACAAGAAAACAACTCTATTCATCATTCCAACTGTCTAACAAAGGCGAAGTTCAAATGAGATCTTCTAGCTGCACTTTTAGATAAAGGCAAGGCCATGCAGGTGGTGTTAATTGCCTGTACTGAGTGGGAGCTCCCCGCAGGCCCCCCATGACGGTGAGCTGGGGGGGGGCTGCCCCATGGCCGAGGGATGCCTGCAGCATGGCTGAGCCTGAAAGCCGTGCCGGACCTGCCTCCACGCGCTGCCCAGCACAGGCCTGTGCCTCCTCGGTAGCTGTTGCATGGATCGTGAACGTCTTGGTGCACAGTGGTCTCCTGGTCAGTGGTACAGGAGGTACGACTAAAATCTCTTCTGACGTTGAGGCTTCTGGGGCAGTGACTGCGGAGAAGCCTCAGCCACTGCCTGTCACAATTCCACAGGGAGATTAATGAGGACAAAGCATCTGATTTTGTTTTCTCTTGCTGGCTTGGCTAAAACACAGCCCCAGTGACGGGAGAGCTGCTAAGCTGGCACATCTGCTCTGGAGGAAACCAGTGGGGGGGTTACCTCACCTCCTGCTCGGGGAACCTCCACCCAGTTAGAAGGCAACATGCACCTAATCACCAGAGTGTGATAACCTGTTGATGAGGTACCAACAAGTGCAGGAGGACAAGAATGGCTTGGGCACCCTGCAGCTGGCCTCAAAGCAGCAGCCCAGCTAGAAACGTGGCTGTTTCAGAGCATGCTGTGCTCTTCCAGGAACACAGACCTGCCGGCTGAGAAAGGTTGTGTGTAAGCACCATCCAGTGATCCAAAAGCACTTCTAGAAAAGAGCTGTTAGGCTAATGCTTAATACGCCCTCGGGCAGAGCTCTTGCACCAAATTACCACCTCATGTCTGCTGCTGCAGAGATTTCTGTCAGAAAACCACAGGAGAGCTGTTAATCAAAGTAAATCAGTGTTAGTCCGCTGGCTGCAGCAGAGCAGCTCCAGCGTGCTTTTGGTGGTGTGAAGCCACATGCCAGGAGGGGCGGCCTATTTTGGATGCTGCTGTGTGTGCATAATTGGACACGCCTCATCTGGGCAGGCTTGCCAGGACCCTGGTGAGGTTTGCAAATACATTTGGCAAAAAGCATGCCAGGAAGAGCTGCTGAGCCTAAATGTCCTGGAAGTTTCACCTCTTCTGGGAAACCCTTCTCTGGCATGTGAAACAGCCACCAAGCCAGGCACAGTCAGAGTGTGGTGGGTGGAAAAGATCAGCAAATCTCACACCTGCTTCTTCAGAGATGCTTCAAGAAGATCAAGCAAACAAGATTGCTAAATCTCATGCCATTCGAATCAACAGCTTTTATACTTTGATGCAATGAATAAATGCCCATCGACCTAGACATGATTTTAGGTTCAGAAAGATGAATTTAGTTTCTCAGCTCCTGGAAAAGACAGTCTGATACTTCTCATTACTGGCATGACTAGCTGAGATTTGGGCTAGCAATTCAGGAGAGAGACATCTAAGAACCGATTGCCTTCCAGCTTCCCACCCCTGCTCATTCTAGGAAGGCAAAAAACAACTGTGCAGTAGTGATTTATCCTTGTCATTTCTCCCTTAAGGCAGAAACTCCCTTTTATGCAGTTAGCTGTCTATTTACACCAGCCAGAGCAGACCCCAAACACAAATGCTCCTGCCCCTTCTTAAAACAGCCAAAACACTTTATACTGCTATCTTGGAAATGTACAGCAGACACCAGAGTTGAAAGAGAAATTTTTCTTTCCAGTCCACAGTCAAACCGAAACCAAAGCACCAGTGTGGAAGCCCTGCTTAAAATATTTGAA
This sequence comes from Aramus guarauna, assembly GCA_013400195.1. Lineage (NCBI taxonomy): Eukaryota > Metazoa > Chordata > Aves > Gruiformes > Aramidae > Aramus > Aramus guarauna. Next base: position 23,389 of record VXBL01010307.1, read on the forward strand.
TTTGTATTGCCACATTTATGAGGAGTTTTGTGCTTCACATTGCAGGTGACAGCTTTACAATGTACACTGTAAACCTCTGTTTACACACAGACCTTCCCCTCCCTTAAGAAATAACGAGTGTTGAGGCTGTAGAGCATGCTGATGAAAGCAAGTAGGCATATGCTTCATCAGGCATCCACTACAGCACGTGTCTGATGCAGCAACAGATCTGGCACTTTGAAAAAGAAAAACCCAACCAGCCACCAAATGAACAGTCAGCAGCTGTGAACCACCTGAAATGCTGCTGCGCCTTGTATCAGAAGCAGTGATGTGGCTCAAAGCCCCAGGTGAATGGCATTGACTTTAACCTGGCTCATGCACTCACCTGCCTCCGCTGCACCCTGTGTAGGAGCACAGAATTTGTGCTCATCTCTGGCATCTCCCATTTCAGTACAAATTAAAAACTAATTTAGGGCCACAAAGGATGCTTTCCACCCTGCAGTGTGGATGGAAAGCAGCTCTTCCAGCCCTTAGCTGAGATCAAGGGTGAAAGCCCAGTCCTCCGACGGAGCTGGTCTGAGTTGTGGGCTAATGGCAGAGGTGCACCCAAAGGGCATTCGTGGCACCAGGTGCGTTCCCAAAGACAAGCAGCAGTGAGGCCAGTTAGCTCTGGCCAGCAGGTGAGGCACTCAGCTGCACGGCGTGGTGCAGCAAGGGGGGATGAAACCCTGCGAAACCTAAATGCTGTATCATACCATCACGCTAATTGACGTGTTGCCATGTGGCTTTAGGCATAGCTTTCCCCTGTGTGTAGCACTGCCGGGAGACTCTGCCGCTGACCTGAAGACCTTATGACACAGAGAAACGACAGAGGGTGGGAGGTGGAGCGGCTCACCCAGGATGTCTGCTGAATTACTGGTGGGGTTGGGAGCAGATCCCAGCCCTGTTGCCAGACTCTTTGTGAGGCAGGGTGCAGGAGTGCTACCCCTCATCTGCCCATCCCCAGCACTTCAGTCAGCAGGATCCTCACGTTTTCTGTTCCAAGTGCGATATGGCTTTGTGTGACAAGGGCAGGAAAGATGGGGCCTACTACTCTACGTCAGGCTGACTTTCCTCTGTTCTAAAAAACCCCCCAGAAATTTTAAAGGATTACTTCTCAATGATCATAGCGAATGGCTTCAGCTGTTTGTTTTCCATGTACCTTACGAAAATTTGGAATTTGACTTTTGGATCTAGATTTGATCCTGAATGTCTGCATCCTGGAATTTGATTCAGCCAAGGTCCATATTTGGCTGTGAAACTAAATACCTCCCAGATGGTTCCTTTTTAGTAGCTGTTTGAGCATGTTTCAGTGTGGTATTTAGCATATGGGAAAAGCACAACAAAACAAAACAGACCCACTATTTCATCATACTTATCTAAAATTCGTATCTAGGATCTATAAACAAAAAAGCTGAGTGTTTCACAATAAAATACGGCATATGACCATGTGAGCTTGAGCTGCTAGAGTTGCCCTCATGGAAGAGCTGGCAGATGGGTGCTCAACTGGCATGAGCAGCAAAGCTAATGTAGGTTGAGATTCAGCGATACACAGTGTGTGGGTACAGATAAACACAGGCAGACAACCATGAAGTGGTGAGCAGAGAGCCCTGCTGACTCGCTGTTCTTTGTTCTGTTATTGTTCACACACTGATTAAATCCTCACACATACCAATCTCTGTTCAAGGAAGCCTAGGTAGACACACTGTATTGAAATGACGTTCACTGTCTTAAGTCTTCATAGTGGTGGCACCCCATGCTTTGCTTCTGATCTATCTTATAAAAGGTGGGTGGAAGAGGAGAAGGACCTGTTTCTTATTTGCTTTTTAAAACAACCATTTTTATTCATATAGGATCAATTCTTGAGTTTCCCAGGCTTGGATCACTTACCCTGCCAGCCTGCAGGTGGAGGGAAGTGTCCCTGTAGAGCCGCACCAGGCTTATCCCCTCCATCCTCCCTGGATATCAAGACCATGCCACCACAAGCCCCAAGGAAGGTCGCTTGGCCAGCAGGGCTGATAACACTTGCTGATAACTCTTGTGGCTCAGCAGAGGTTCATCACTGGGCTTATATCTTGTATACTTTCAAGGTCGCCTCTCAGTGCACTTGGAGAGCTGTTGTGGCCTAATGCAAAGCTACTATAAAGCCATCAGCCCTTGACATAGCCACAATTAACTCAGAGGTGGTGCCTACATCCTCTCTGAGGCCAAGGTGAGGGATAAGCTTGTTGATGACACCCCACTATAGTAGAAGAAAACAGCCCAGGCTGATTTTCCCAAGTCTCAGCCTAGTGGAGGATGTTTGAGTGTCTGTTTCTGTGTAGATCCCCATACTTTGGAAGAGGCAATTTCACACAGACTTTCAGGATCTTCCTACAAATATTGGACCCATCCAATGCCTGGAAAGGGTGGGAAATGTTCAAGAGGACACAATCACCAAAATAGTCAGTATGGATGAGACAGGAAGCCATCAACAGGCTGCAGAGCATGGACCAACACAAATGCAACAGCCAGGCAAGTCTAAGTGTTCTCTTCAGAGAAGTCCAGGCTCTTTTTTGCAGGGCAGGACACAAAGCTGGAGAGGCACTTTCACGGTCAGCGCTTCACTAGTGGGCCAGATGGAAACCAAGCTTCTTCTCCCAGTGTGTAACATCAGTTTTATGGTAGTGATGGAGTCGTGGCAGCTCAGAATAGGCACATGTGGAAACTGAAGCCATGCAAATCTGAGGAAAGCCAAGCCATGCATTTGATATTGCATAATGATCATTTAAAGCAAAGGCAACAAAGCACATCAGGGTTCTCTCTGCTATGATGGCAAGCTACAGAATTTTATGTGAAATTTTTGGAAATACAGAGCAAAAGGGGTTAAGGATGTCACTGAAATGTCCCAGCACTCCCATGTTTTGAGGCAAATCACTGAATCCAGTTCCACAGTCAAGACACTGAGGCAGAGAAAAGTACTAATGAATTGCACAGCAAGGCAATGATTGGAAAAAACAATCCAGTACTCAAGAATAAATCAGCCCAAAAGTGCATGTGCTTTCTTCCACTGTGACCAACACCATCTGCTAAAAAAAAAAAAAAAAAAA
>VXBL01010307.1:28080-44337 GCA_013400195.1 Aramus guarauna
CCAGTGAAATGGTGGAGAGAATTGGAAGAGTGAAAGTGAGAAAACCCATGGGTTGAGATAAAGACGGTTTAATGGGTAAAGCAAAAGCCGCACACACAAGCAAAGCAAAACAAGGAATTAATGCACCACGTCCCATGGGCTGGCAGGTGTTCAGCCATCTCCAGGAATGCAGGGCTCTGTCATGGGTAATGGTTACTCGGAAAGACAAACACCATCACTCCGAATGTCCCCACCTTCCTTCTTCCCCCAGGTCTTATTGCTGAGCATGATGTCATATGGTATGGAATATCCCTTTGGTCAGTTGGGGTCAGCTGTCCTGGCTGTGTCCCCTCCCAACTCCTCGTGCACCCCCAGCTACTCACTGGTGGGGTGAAGAGTAGAAAAGGCCTTGGCTCTGTGTAAGCACTGCTCAGCAGGAATGAGAACATCCCTGTGTTATCAGCACTATTTTCAGCACAAATCCAAAACACAGCCTCACAGTAGCTACTATGAAGAAAGTTAACTCTGTCTCAGATGAAACCAGAACACACACACAAAAGATACATTTCCCAGTCAGGCACTATTAGGGGAGCTGACTTTTCTCCACCGCCCAAATAACCAGCAAACCAAGCTGATATGCAAAATCAAATCAGTACAGAGAAAGACAACATTTTTGTTACTGCCGACTTTTCTATAAGATTTGGAAACAATCATTTGCCGGCATCTGCCATGACTGCCTAGGTGATGCATGAGACCATGAACCCTGACAGGACATCCACAGAGGAAGCAATGAACCATGAGTGCAGTTGGCAACCTGTTCTGTAGCTTTTTGACATAGCAGCTTTGCAGACCTCTCTTTTCCTTTGTGTTGCTTTTTTGGAAAGGTGTGCAATGCAGTTGAATGCCGCAAGCAATAATTTAATGAGATGACTTTCATCCCAGACATGTTGTTGATCAGCTGTGAGATGCACCAGCACTGAGCGAGATGGCATTAACCACACAACCTCAGCTGAAATTGAGCCAAGCAGGAATGGTGGGGCTCTATTTCTGACCTGGCTGCAGACTTGCTGGAGGCAAGTAATAACAACTCCTGTACAGAAACTGCAATTAAGGATGTGAGGTGACTGGTGCAAATCAAATTGTCCAGTTCCCCTTGTAGCCCTGTGATTTCAGCCTCACAGCTCTACACAGTGGGGGCTGCCTGTTGCAACCAGTATGCACAGTTGCAGACATAAGGTCACCCAGCTTGAAATACAACTTGCTTGGACCAGTTCAAGTGGGTGAACAACCTGAGAGACACAACCTTTCTCCCTTCCACATAAGCTTCTTCCTCTACTGTTTTTTTAAAAATCTTTCTGTTACATTAAAGCCTTATCGTAATTATAGGCTCCAGAAAGCAGCGGGTTTATTCCCTATTACCCCAGCAAATGCTATTAGTGCAGCTGGCTGCAACCTGGAAGAGCTGCTCCAGTGAAAATAGGAAGATGGATATGTATGTATTTTAAGTGACTATTCATGCATGTGGAGCCCAGTGTGGGATGTTGGAGTAGAGACCTCTAGAGGTCCCAACCCATATGCAATGTTCTGGGATTTTGTCAGGGACACCAAGTAAGGCAACCTTTATATTACCATTGATCACACATGCCACAACTCCAAAGAAAGTCAGTGACAGAGTACTCAAGCTGGTGTGAGGGCGGAGGGACGGGATTTGTGATAGCACGTAGAAAGTATAAGGTCAAGAAATGCTCTTTTATGGCAAAATATGTAGAGCAATGATATTTGTTCAGCTCATACTCCAGTGCCACAGCAAGAGTATCTACGTGCGTTGTTACATGGGAAGATAATAAGGGTCCCAAAGGCATCCCTTTACCATTGTGGCCTACTGCCTCTAGGTTTTCCTCACTGCTGAGGGTGTAAGAGTCTCTATCAGCAAGTTAGCCTTGGACCAATGATCAGACCAAGGAGGTGGGCGGTGCTGACATAAATGATTTTGCCTTCGTAAACCACATGCTGGACAAAGCTCACTCCTGCCCCACCTGGTGAACAAGTAGAAGCAGCAAGTCAGGGACCTAAGAACATCCTTCGCCAACCCAGCCTGTGCTAGTACAGATGCTGCCATTGTCCTTGCTGCCCTGTCCCAGTGCCTCACAACCTGGACTGTGCAAACTCCTGAGCGGCACAGGGACCTACCCAAGCCCATGCCACGGCAGAGGGAGGCAGAACTGGTCTTCATTGCAGGCTTCTGACCACAGTGACTTGCTCTGCTGGAAGGTATTGTGAGGGTACCTGCTGAAAAAAAGATCCCCACCTATTTTAGTCCATTTTCTTATACCTTTCATTACTCAAACCCCATAGGCATAGAGGAGATTACCGTGACATGCCTCTCAGCTCAGCTGTTTCTGAGGTACATGCTAACTCAGGCCCATGTTTCATGGAGCCATCCCAGGAGCAGAAACCCAAGCAAAGATGTCACTGTGGGAACACTCACATTGAAGCAGTTTCCTACAACTTTGTACTCAATATTCTCATGTCCCTTTCTTCTTTGAGTCCCCCAAGCATCCCTGGATCCTTTCCTGTCTCCAACTCCTTTTGCTATGCAACCACCCCCTTTTTTACAGCCCTTTGCCCCTCGGGTTAAGTGAACAGAAGCTGATTCACAACAACAGGCATTTTGATTCACTCACCAGTAGAATAAGAGGCTGTTTAAGCAGCCTTTCCACCTCCTCACGTGAAAAATCAATTATGATACAGAGTTCACTTGCTCTTAGGCTGTTTGCTGCTGGGTCACCTGTGGTTAGCAAATGGATTCAGAAGTTATTCCAGGGTGAGCCCTCAAAAACAGAGATGGTCACAGAGGGACAGGCAGGAAGGAATGCCTAATCCCTGATTTCCTTAGGGAACCAGTTTAAAAACAACTTTACATCTAAATAAATACTTTGGTTTTCCAAAGAGGTAAGCTCCTGGGAGAATTTGGCCCAAGGTGCTACAAAATGCTGATCTCTGCAATCTGAATATACTGGAAGTACTGAGGTATCACCACCTACATTTGCCCTTAATTACATATTTTACATCACCTATTCCTTGATACAGGGTCATTACAAGTAAAGGAAGTCTGCAGAAAGTGCCTATCTACATTATGCAGACTTCTCCCTCTGTAGTTTGGCTAATTGATGTGCGTCATCTTTAGATACCTCACAGGACTCTAAAAGCGGTTCAGTAAGCATTAGCGATGAATTGTGTTTCAACTTTTTTCCCCTACAGTGGAACTGGCGAGAGAAAATTACAGTTGGAGGAAACTGGAAAACAAAGCAGCACAAAAGTAATCCAATGCACACAGCAGAGGAGCCTGAAGTCTGTTTGCTCTGTGAATTTTAAAGGTGGAAACACTGATGCATTAAGTGGGGTTTAACACCTCTTGTGACCTTGCATACACACGTGCAGATACAGGCTTCCATGAGAGCTTGCAGACTGCAGTTATCCAGCCAACCTCTTCAGCCATCCTCAGCACACACAGGGGACAGCTTGACAGCCAAATGGCCTTTCACAGATAATCCTACATGTTCTGTATGTGCAACATGCATACATGCACGCACACATGCCAACTCCCTTCTCACTGAAGCAAGCAGTGAGAGCTTACACTGAAGCTGTAAGAGCTCTGAGCAAGCTGATAACAGTGGTGGCATGAGCGACTTCCAGCCAAAGAGACTGTTGGGGCAGGGGGATTGTTGGCAGAAAGGATTGCCTGATGTGCAAATGTTAGTGCTTGCAAGGAATTACAAACCTTTGCTAATTCTGGAAGAATTTGTGAACAGCCAGCACATAGAGTGCCACCTCATTTCTGAAACACCAGCTTCAGACTTACACCTCCTTCAGGGAGCAAAATGACAATTGCTTCTGGGATATACTGACAGAGTCTAACTGATGTAATTAATACCAGCCAGCACGCCTTATGGAATAAACAATTTATTTCAATGAGATTACGGCGTTGACTTCATATGCTTGAATTTTCAAAGGTGTTTTACCTTACAGTCTGTTGTAAGATCTTGCATTATGGAAGTTTAAGAAGGTAGACATGACATGAATAAACACTCTCTCCAGTGGCAGGTCTTCCAAGTTCTGTGGTCGCTAATGTGATCATGAGAAATGTGTGGGTCTGTTTTACCAACACCCCCAGATGCAATCCTTGCTGCAATACTGTTTTGTTTGACTACCCGCTATCTAGACAACAATGCCAAATCTTTGCAGGTAAGCTCAGTGGATGACTCAGAGGCTGTGGGATGTAGGCTGTAGGATGTCCTCCTAAGGAGGATGGGTCATCCTTACAAAATGATCTGAAAAGACTGGTTAATGGTCACAAGACAACAAAACCATGTTTTTGTAGAGCTAAAAACTAGGTGCCATCCCTGGGCACAGAGCATCTGTCATACCAACAGGGTGGGACGCTGTCCTGTGCCTCCTTATAGCTAATCCATGTCTGTCCCCACTCCAAGGAGCTTGAAAGACGAAGATAAGCAAAGAAGGTTTGTAACAGGAGAGCTACCAAAAAAAGGTGCAGAGAGAGAATGGGAGCCACTGTGACTGAGACACAGCTCAACCCAGATACTGGCACATGGAAAAGGCATCAGATGCTAGAGAACATCTCATGCTTGCCAACAAGGACAGCTGCTGAAGTGGCTAGCAGTTGAAACTAGGCAATTCTTAAGATATAAGCTACAGTCTGCATTGTGACAGCTATCAATACTGGCCTATTTTACCCCGGAATTCTGAAAAACAGCAGAGATTTCCTTTTTTCCCCAAACATCTCCCAATTTTTTAACAAGTGTTTAGTGCTTGAGTTCAGGTAGGGGAAGCACAGACGACATTAACACCAGCCAGGACTTGGTACTGAGAGGAAATATGCCCTTACTTTGAAAAGTAAAAAAAAACCCAGACTGTTTATAGATGTGAAGAAGAAATTACTTCCCTGCAGTAGATCAGGTTGGCATGGACACAGCAAGAGGGCTCTTTGACCTCTGCAATAAATTACATGGATTGCCAGCAAGGATCATGTGGCTAAGTCTCAGAAATCAAGTCCCTGGGACTTCATCTTCTATGCTTGGCAAAATTTAGTCTCCTAAAAAGCGTAATACCTTTGTTCAGCCTTTGTTTCCAGCTCTGAAGATCTTTGGAACAGAGCCAGAGTGACCTGGTGATTCCTAACAGCCCAGAAGCCCTAAGGACTTACACTTTCAAAAGTAATGCATAATTTCCAGAAGTTAAATGCACAAGGCCTTATATTTTCTAGAAGTGTGCCTGGTACCTCCTGGTAAAGTCCACTCAAATGATTTTCTAAATGCACTGCTCCTTCCTGAAAATATGGCCCACTACATTCTCTATACCTTCACTCTATACCATGCAAAATGCTGTCACCTTTCCCTTCATAACTTTTAAACTGTAACCCCCAACTATGGATTGCAAACTAATGTATCTAGGATGTCTCTTTTTCGGAAAAAAGCTTTTAGACTTTCATAGGAAGTGCAATACTCCCAAAAACCTCTATCCAGAATACAGGTTGCAGATGCTTAGAATTTTGTGCTCAGAGTAATTCATTATGCCACTCAGTCCAATCCTCTACTTTGCACAGGCTATTGCAAAGAAATCTCAGGAAATGTTTCACTGGTTCAGATCTGGAACCCAAAAAACTCACAGATTTAATTTTCTATCCAGCACTACATGGTTTTGTAATTATTTTGAGACCTTAATATCCATTGGGCAATAAGCACAGGACTGTTCATTCTTTTGAGGCTTACACCTCACCCACCAAACAAAATTAAAGTAGCACAGCTTTCCACTTAAAAAAGCGTTCACCCCAGGATCGGAAACATGACAACATGAGTCTGCGTGCTAAAACAGCATGAGACTTACCCCAAAATGCACAGGAAATCAGTGGTGAAGGTAAGCATTGATATTTCCCCAGCACTGAACCAATACCCTACCTTCTAAACTGAGCAGCTCCTCGAATGGTGTGTGTTCACCAGTATGCTCAGATGAACTTCAAACGCCAATGATGCTCTAAAGGAGCCTTGCTCGTTACCTGGCACAGGCTACAGCCGAGGGCTGCGAGTCCAGCAGTGCATGGAGATGTTTCATCTCACACGTGACAAGAGCTCTGAGGAGGTGAGGATGGCCAGACTTGTCTTGCTAGGGAGATTCAGACTGGTGCTCTTCTCCTGCACTAGCACCCAACTTCAGCACCTGAAGTATGTGTCAATCCTGCCCTCCTCTGTGCACAAGCCACAGGAGAGAGCAATTAAGACTGTATTCACACACACATTTTGTTTGCTCAGCTTCTGAGCCTTTTTTTTTTTTTTTTTTTTGTGGGGGGGGGAAGGGAAAGAACCTTTTTGGGGCAAAACTCTTTTCCAATCTTTCCTTCTGAAAAGACTCGATTACGTAGCATTAAGGCCCTACTCCTCCTTCTCTTCCCTCTGCCCCCCCCCCCCCCCTCTCTCAAATTCAACAAATGAGAAGCATGTGGAAAGGAAATCATGCCACTGCTGCTTCCCACAGGTTGCTAGTGTCATTTTCTTCTCAGCTGTGTATAACAATAACGTCCCCGTGTCGGAGGGCTATTAAAACAGTAAATTAGCCAGCCAGCAGTCCTTGTGGATGTCTGACTGGTAGCTTCCATGGGTTTCCTCTGGGAATACTATGGCACATCCATACTGTTTCATAAAGGGCATAATATCTTTTGCAGATGGCTTTATTAAGGCTCAGGGAGAATTAGTTGTCTACTGTCAACTGGAAAAGGTCTTTCGAATAGCAGAGTTCCCACCATTTATATTCTCTGTTGGCTCAAAATATTCTTGAGCTTATGGGCTATGAACTTTCCTTAACCAACAAGGCAGTTTCTATTTTTTTAAACCTTCAATCTCTTCCTTAACACAGTGGTTTCTGGAGCAAAGCCTGGTCACTGCTGTACTCCCGAGATTATTTTAATGATCTCCTCCTACCTGTCAGCCAAGGTTGCAAGGATGTACTTCCATTAACATTTCAAGCAATCATTCAGCAACACTTTTATGCGATGGCTATCATTAGCTGTCCAGTCGCATGCTCACTTCAGAGAACACCAGTCCTTCTCTCTGTAATCTCAGTGATTCAATTATACTATGAAGTGCCCTGAATGTGTACCAGTGTAAGTGAGAAGAAAATTTGGTCAAAGGGACATATTTTCTATTAAAATAGTGATGTTTATTATGAAGATGTGCAGTCAGTACATTTGAACTTTTGTTCTGCTGCTTCTTGCATTCTTACCAACATGCTTTAGTCTTTCTTTCATGTGGTTGTGACACACTTGGGAAGTGTCTATGTGTATATATATTATTATGTGTTTATATATTATTATTATTACTATTAGACTTACAACATTCAGAGACTTCAAAGATTCCAAGTGAAATACTAGGTCTTCATATCTTGGGCCAGGCTTTAATGAAGGACTCAATTTTTGGAGGTACAACTAATTGCTAGCATAAGTAATTGCTATAGTGTGCATATCTGGACACTTCAGAGCAGCCATAAACCAGGTAAATCTTCTAGGGAAGCTGAAAGCTGCAGGGTTGAGCTGTCTTATATCTACAGGTCATAGGGCATAGAATAAGTGTTTTACAGATCTCTCATCTGTCACATCCCTGTGTGTCCTATACCATTCCTATCTGAAAGGATCAAGTCACTGGGCTGCTCTTTGCATCTGAAAGCTTACTCATACTCACACAATGGTCACTCCATGAGGTTTGAGCCTTGCAAGTATTAGTCAGCTTAGGTTTCTCTTAAATCATGCAACCAGCTCCCTAAAAACTGATAACTAAGGAAAGGGAGAGAAGCCCTCAAATGCTTAAATGTGGCCACAGCCACCATCATGTACTACAGAAGAGTGGCTTTTCCATACAGGGTTCCTCTCAGGTGTTTGCTGCTGACATTTTGCCTGTAAAGCCAGTGTGTGGTGAAGCACAAGGCTGAGAGGTGTCCATATTTCAGAAGAGGGAGCATTCCGCAGCAGATATGGAACTGATGCCTCTTCAGCTCCTCTGCAACAGACCTTCCCCATAACCTTTTTTCAAGCTATTTAATGCGGGGTCTTTTCAGGATAGCTATGGGAACAAAGTGGTGGTTTCTGGAGCTTCTAAATACCTTTGAAAAATCACACCAGACTGTCATTCACATCTTGAAAATCTGGTCTTTCATCTTTGCCACTTATCCTCAGTTAAAGATGGGGACATGCAGAATAATGGAGACACTATTATTCCGCAGCCTCATCATGCAACAGAGACTAAGAGTACCAGAACAAGACAGAGTGATCTGCTGCTGACTGAAGTGCTCAGACATGATGGGAACAAAGAACAAGAAGAACAAAAAGGGACCCAGACCAACCAGTTTACGGGAAAGAAAAATGAAAGACTCACTGTGACTGCCATTGAACTGAGTGGAAATACTCTCATTGACTTTAATGGAAATTAGACAAAGGACTTGTTTGTGTTTACCTTTGTGAAGCAAGAGGCACGGATGCAAACCTGCAGATAGGCCTGGGAAGCGTCAGAATCAGACATAAAGAGGGGTTCAATGCAGATGGAGGGGGCAAGAACAGGATTTCTAATCTGGTTAAAAAGCAAAACGCTACACCCTGAACATAAAAAGTTACATACAAAACTTCAGTGGGAAGTAATGGAAGCGACATCCATCTCACAACTTTGGTGGAATGTAGTGTATTTGGCATTCAGGACTACTTAGGCTGAATTAGCCAAGCTATAATGCCCCTTGGTTGGGTCACATGTACATACTCTCAGAGCCATATATGTAAACCAAGTCACTGAAGTCTTCTGAATATAAAATGCACCAGTAAATATGCCATAAAAACAACCAAGAGTGTTAAACAGGTTTGGTTATCTGTCAGTCCATGGGATGATTTTACTGATCTCCCCTCCTTCTACTCCCTCGGCCCGGCCCCATGCAACTGGACCGGAATATCATTGCAAGAAAAACAGCAGAGGCAGAGAGAAGGCAGATCTCTAACAAATTCAGCAGCAGTGAAACACGCTGCCTCTTGCAAACTTGGCTGTGTTAGCCTGGCCTTCTTCAGACATCTGCCCGGGACCAGGAATGTCTCCTGCAAGTAGGGAAGTTGGCTATCCCGGACTGAGATGAGTGATACACCTGTCATGTCTCTGACCGATGACTGACCAGACTGCACGTCCTTGCAAGAGCGTCACCAGCCAGAAGTTAATTTCAGCCTTTCATTAATACCCAGGAAATAATGTACAGCAAAGTAATCTACTATGTGGAAAGGGGAAAAAAAAAAAANAGAGAGCTGTTTATTAGCAGGTAGTGAATTACACTAGGAATTTCCAGAGGACCTTTTTCTGGTGTTGAGAATGAAGCACCAGAAGTTACACTAGGAGACACAAACCTGGAAGAAAGAGAATGAAAACACAACAGTTCTGCATTTTGCTCATGTGAGTAAACCCTTTGAAGTCTAAGGACCTACTTATATGAATACTTGAGCATTTACAAAAGTAGGGCACTAATTTGCACTTTCTTAACATTACTTCATCTGTAAAGCCAATAATTACAAACAAACAGCCTTATATTTAACATCACCTGCCCACACAATCACACTTGTATGAACAGTCACTAGAACCTTGTATCCAAGTTAACTGCAAAGCATAGGCTTCTTCTATTTTGCGTTAAAGTAGGCCTTTAACACCCCATTTATCGACCTAAGCAGATTGCTTTTTCTAACATTGCTTTGTGTCCCTCAATGTTGATGGTGTAAATCACTAAACTATCTCTCAGTGACACATTCCCACCTGGGATGAAAGAATATGAAGCCCCTGACCAGTGAAATGATGATAACTTACATCAGCAGATGCTCTGGTCCTTGTAGTATCATTCACTTTTCTATTGCAAAAATAAAATTAAGGGCTCTGCCAGCCCTCCTCACTCTAAGCAGTGTCTAATTCTTATTTACGTTTAGCCTTCCTTACAGTGCTCTGGCATTGGAAAGGGATCCCCTAGAGAAGTGGAATTTCCAAGAGGGAACCTCATAGTCTTTGTTTCGGTTCCTCCTGTTGTGCAAAGGGTCTGGAAAAGATCAGTCTCATTTGAAACTCACAGCAGCCAGCAAGCCTTTGTGAATAGTGCAACATTTGCAACATACTGCTCTTATGGGGTGCTGACAAAACCTGCAGAGGGGTTAATGGGAGACCTGGAAAAGTTAAAAAAAATGTATCTGAAATGTAATTATGCAACACAGATCAGCCTGAAGGTCACTGCATCTTTATCAGACATTTTAAAAATAAAAAAGGCGTATTTGGAAGGGCAGTTGGGAAAATTGGAGTAGCAATCTGAGATATCCATCAGCAAACAAAATAATGGCTCAATAATGGCTGTGCATCCAAACGTTTTGGATAGGCTCAGGCATTCAATGTGGAGGAAAGTGTCCAAAATGGGACACAAGGAACTGATAGTGACATGTTCATATGCCACTGAGGGATACGGTTCAGTTCTAGGATTTGGGGGTTTTGCTAAGTTTCTGAAGAGAACCTTGTTTCCTAAGAAGTTGTATCAGTGAGATCGATACATTCAACTATGTTGTGGTCATACTATCTGTTTAGCCATCTCCAGTCTTCCCCCAAACCTATTCAAATTTGACTGGGATGGAGGTTTGCATCTCTAGGAGGTTAAGCAGCCAAAGACAAAATTCACCATGCTACAGAAAAGCAGACTGCTCTCTAAACTCATCCATGTGCAGTTAGAAATCAAAAATTTCACAAAAGGAAGAAAAGTTTTATAAACATCTCAACATAGGGAAAAGTTCTATGAGGGCTCAATGTGTATTAAGAGCCACAAACCCACACATAACCAGGTTTTATTATTTCTGGTGCTCAGAGGACTACTTGGTGGGGGTTGTTTTGTTTTTTGTTATGTGGACAAGTAAAACCTACTTCCCCAGTTCACTATTCTGTTGCAGTAAATGCACTCTACTTATCAGATTACCAAAGACAGCTTGACTTTTCAAAGACAGACACATTCATGTTCACATGACAAGAGTCTCAAAACAGGCTGCAGTGTCTTCTGAGAAGGGTAATTAGGAGCCCACATCAGATCTAAAGCAGCCTAGTACTTGACTTCAGCACTGCCAGCCGCTTCAAACGAGAGCAGAAATGATGCAGGCTAACCTAGTTCACGGGGGCAGATTGGGCTACATGTCAGTTGACCTGTTCTTTACAAGTGATCTTGTCTTTTGCTCTAGTTACTAAAAACTTCCATAAGGCTAATTTCTAATTAAACTTTTTCTAAATTATTTCTTGCCATGAATAATGAAAGTTAGCAGTGCTGAGGTGATCACAAATGACCCAGCTGCCAAAAATATAGTATGAGAGGTCCACTTTCAAAACAGTTTTCCAGAGAACTGAAGTCCTTCTGAAGAAACCAAACTCTCACCAAAATCCCCACGAAGGCTGGGCTGTCATTTGGGCACTGAAAGCCCTCCACTTCGTATGAACCATAAAACTCCAACTTCCATTCAAGATGAGGTGTAATTCAAGTGCCTCATACATGGCCCTACCTAGTTTGGTATCACACAGATAATCCCCTCTCAGGCTGACAACTGCCATCTTTGTCCACGTGAGTATACCCTTTAAAGTCTAAGGACCTACAAAGCAAAGCAAGAACACCTACCAATCAGCTTGATCCTAATGTGAGCACACTGATTATAGGAGACTTGCAGGGACAAGAGGAGATCTAGCGTAACAGTGCCCTTTACTATACACTGTAGTGCAATATACCCTCGGGCCAGCTGATGTAAATCACAGTTCCATTTTTATTTAGGCACCACTGTTTTCACAAGGCAAGACCAAGATGCAACAGTGACGTGATTTGGGGAGCACCAGGGTTATTTTGGATAGGGAGGTTGAGAAAAACTTCCTTCTTCCCTCATCACATCAGTTACACCTCCAAGTCACCACAGAGTCTCCATTTATTTTCAGAGTGGCTGTTTCAAAGGCAATCTCCAACACTGGGTCCAGAAGGGATGGAAAAAAGGAAAGCAGTTACAAATTTTTTAATGTGCTAATACAATCAAAGAGATGTATGGAAAACAGGCATCATGCAAACAAGCCATATATATAGTGTATAAAAATCTAAAAAGCAGACAAGACCATTTTCAGGGTCTCAGATTGGCATGAAGGACTAACCTAATGGTGTGAAAGATTTACTCCTATATTGTCGGTGCGTATCTGGAGTCCTTCACAGCACCAAGTACATTGTTCTCACACAATAAGAGTATCACTATTAGTGTTCTCTATCAGAAAACCCTGTACAATATGATGCTGTCTGGTCAGCAGATAGCTCTCTTGTTTGCACTGAGTACCCATCCACTGCGCGGCTTGTTTCAGTTACTGCCTCCTCTTGGGCAGGTAGGCATGCAAAGCGCAGACCTTCGTTCAGGAACAAAGCAGAGCGCTCTCTTAGCCCAAATACTTCTCTCCACATTCACTGCGGAAAGTTCTGTTCATTGGTTTGTCAAATTTTTATCACTCAGGAATGAGCTCAAGGCTTGAGATAGCTCAGACTGTGTGCATTAGCAAGAGAGAGAGGTTTGAGAAGCAAATGCTTCCTTTTATCCCTCCATTTTCTCACAGCTGGAAAGGTGCATGATAACTGCAGGACTGATAATGGGGGCATCCTTTGAAGTGAAATAGCAGACAGACAGTTAGAACTCCTCATTTGGTGCTGCCTCCTGCCCTGTCATTCCAGAACAGGAATTCCTCCTCCCACTCCCAATCTGCTCTTAATTGTTCAGAGATCATCAGGTGACAAATCCTCTGAGAAGCTTCCACATGGCTATTCCTTTTCATACTGTCAGTTTTCACTGCGCAAACTGCTTTAGTGGCATGGAGACCAAAGCAGTTCAACCTTTAGTCTCAATGGAGACATTTTAGCAAGCATCTCCCAAGAAGCAAATGCATTACTTGCATGGATGAAAGGGAGCTTTGACTTTCTGGCTCCTAAAATTCCTGATGAATGCGTACACTGGTTTACACCTTGTGGACTGGCAGACTGATTCAGGATAATGAGAGCCTCACTTTACATTGACATAAACAGCTGGAAAGTACAAGTTCCAAAGCATAAAAGCCTGAGAAGATGTGACAGAAGTAGTCACCACAGAATGGTAAGTGGTGAAAGACTCATTTTGTTTCTAAATTTTCAGTACTAGCTGTTACAAGATGTAGGAAAGACTTCCACCTCAACCCAACTTCCACCCAAAGAAAAAACTTGACAAAGGAAATTAAGTCTGTTTAGAAATGCCACTGTGCTACTTCCCCCTTAATCATCAACGTTACTAGCTGAACTTAGAGATATCCCCACAAAGTAAAAGCACTCATCTTGGCAATCCGCCACGGCAGTCCCACAGCCAGAGAGTATCAAAGGAAATGACATCTAGCTAGACACCAACGCAGAGCTGAAAACAGAACAGCAAGCACTGGCTTGTGCATCTGCTTTGTTCCATGCTCAGCAGAACGGTCTGAAAACCCAACGCACTGGCACACTGTGAAAGATTACCCTGACTCTTCCAGCAGAACAGTCTTGCCACATAATTTTTAAGCACTCCCTGTTATAGCCTACAGGGACTCTGCTATGTGATTTCTTCCACCTTGTCAACCCACCCAAGGGACTGAACCGGTCTTCTCCTCAAGGCAAGCCTGGGAGCCTATGTCACTGAAATCTGTATGATATTCATGATTTATTCTACTCATTTCTTCCCAACCCAGAGTGAACAAGATTGGTGAGCTGTATGGCTGATCTGAAAATAGTAAGGACTTTCTAGTAACATTTTCTAAAATTACTTCAGTCTACACTTTTAGAAAATTTGTATGCTTTATTCTGTTAAAAAACCCAACCATCCAACCAAACAAAACCCACCATCACACAATTAAGCTTTTTGGGAGGGCTTTCGCCTCTTGAAACAAAGATTTTTCACAAACACTAGTAGATGCTTTTAGCTGGAGGAGGAGAGATGGGAAAGTAAGACGACTGTGGAAGCAATGTTTTTGAAAATAAACAGGCAGTTGCTTCCATACCAGGTAAAGGAGGCCAGGCAATTTTACAGTAAGTAACACAGAGATGCATAGGGCATTTATATTATATGCTATTCAAAAATCCTTTTTTTTTAATTTATGGTAATGTCACACATCATTGGAGAAGAACTGTCAGCTAACTCTACCTGATTCTGCAACTTGTTTTCCTCACACATCAGAACCTAAGAAAGAAATAAATTCAAGCCTAATCTAACTTGCATTGACATCACTGACAAATTTTTAAGGAACAAACAGCCAAGCTTGCTTTGTTAATTTCAACAGGTCTGCTTAAAATATGAAAAGACACAGGATGAAGGTGGCAGAATTGAGTGTTCAAATGACATTTAGTCAGCCTCCTTCATAATTAGTACTTTTTCTGAGGGCAATTGTTAGTCCTTTATGCTACTGAAGTTGCTCAGATTTGCCCAACAGCCTGTATTCCGATCAAGCACAGGATCAAACTCTAGTCTATTCTCTCAGACAAACTGCAATGACTGTGTTTCCCACCTCTACACTCAAGCTCTCCAAAGTTTTATTTGCTCTTAGACTTACATATTCTGATCTGCGATAACAGACTTCATTAAGAAGTAGCAAACATTCTGGTATCATGAGGTTACACTCAGTTTGCATGACAAAAATGATGCAATTTTGAGTAGAAATAACAACTTAAGTCCAACCCTGAAAATGCAGACTGCATACACTTTCGTATGTTTATAAAACCCCCCTCGTAAACAACAGAGAGGTTTCTTCAGGTATCTACCCTCTCTAGCCACCTCATTTGCACGTGGTTAAACTCTCTAACCTAGGACTTAAACTTTACAGTCCCAGCAGAGCTTCAGAGACTGCTATAGTGACCTGGCAAACCTTTTACCTTCTCTTGCCCCAAATGCACAATGAATCACTTTGTCCCTTTCTGCCTCTTCTCACAGTTACCCTGTAAGGCAGCCATACAAGCCTGGTTAGTTTTCTGTCACCTCTGTCTACAGTTCTGTAGCTGCTAATTTAATTTGACAGCTGAATTGTTCATTCTTCATTTTCATCTCCCAAGTGTAGTTCAATCCACAATTACAAAATCTGAGAGTTAATGTAAAGACAAGCAACACTGTGGCTGGGGTCAGAGGTGAAGGGAGAGCAGGATTAAAGCTAAGCAACCTATACTTCCATCTAATTAAGGCCGCTGCATAATAATGACCCTGCCACTGTTTTTACTGAAGAAAAAAATGCAGCCCTTTTAACAGCACTGGAGTGTTTACAAACACACAAAATCGGAGCTTAGCAGAATCTAGTAATCAGGTAATCTAGTATGTAGAAAACTGTGTTTCATTTGTTTCATTTCAGCCTCTATGTCAGTGACCAGCTGGAGTGCATGGAACTCCACCTGGGGATGGAGGAGGAGCTGATCGAGAGCCTATGGGTCAGGAGTAAAGGGAGCACTGGGGCAGGGGACATTGTAGTGGGGCTCTGCTACAGGCCACCTGACCAGGGAGACTGCACGGATGAGGTCCTCTATAGGCAGATAGGAGCAGTCTCACGTTCACGAGCCCTCGTCCTTATGGGGCACTTCAACCACCCAGACATCTGTTGGAGGGACAACACAGCAGAGCACAAGTAATCCAGGAGGTTTCTGGAATGTGTGGATGACAACTTTCTCCTCCAAGTGATAGAGGAGCACACAAGGAGAGGTGCCATGCTGGACCTTGTTCTCACCAACAAGGAGGGCCTGGTAGGGGATGTCAAGCTCAAGGGCAGCCTTTGCTGCAGTGATCACAAAATGGTGGAGTTCATGATCCTCAGGGTGGCGAGCAGGGTGCACAGCAAGCTTGCTACCCTGGAGTTCAGGAGAGCAGACTTTGGCCTCTTCAGAGATCTGATGGGTAGAACACCATGGGACAGAGCCCTAGAGGGAAGAAGGGCCCAAGACTAGAATTCAAGGGTCACCTCCTCCAAGCTCCCAAGAGGAAGTCAGCCAAAAACACCAAGAGGCCCCCATGGGTGAACAAGGAGCTCCTGTGCAAGGTCAAACAAAAAAAGGAAGCCTACAGAGGGTGGAAGCGGGGACAGGTGGCCTGGGAGGAGTACAGAGAAACTGTCCGAGAGGCCAGGGACCAGGTTAGGGAAGCCAAAGCCCTGGTAGAATTAAATTTAGCCAGGGAAGTTAAGGACAACA
>VXBL01010307.1:44501-77306 GCA_013400195.1 Aramus guarauna
AGCCAACATTGCTTCACCAAGGGCAAATTGTGCCTGACAAATTTGGTGACCTTCTATGACGGAGTTACAGCACTGGTTGACAAGGGAAGAGCAACTGACATCATCTACCTGGAATTGTGCAAGGCATTCGACACTGTCCCACACAACATCCTGGTCTCTAAATTGGAGAGACATGGATTTGATGGATGGACCACACTCAGTGGATAAGGAAGTAGCTGGATGGTTGCACTCAAAGACTAGTGGTCAATGGCTCAATGTCCGAGTGGAGAACGGTGACAAGTGGCGTTCCTCAGGGTTCGGTACCAGGTTGGATGGGGCTTTGAGCAGCCTGGTCTAGTGGAGGGTGTCCCTGCCCATGGCAGGGGGGTAGGAACTAGATGATCCTTGAGGTCCTTTCCAACCCAAACCATTCTATGATTCTATGATTTGTCTCAGCGTTCTAAATTACTTGTTTTCTTCTCGTCATAAAGCAAAACTCCCAAGGAGAAGTACATAAGAAGAGTGACAAAAACAATCTTCCAGACAACTGTGAAATAAACTAATTGTTCCATGGAGGCTACAAATATCATGTGCCAGCCAAATAGAATATTTTCAGCTGGAATGAGTAAAATGATGACAAACTTGCAGTTTTTCCACCTACAAATCAGAATCATGTAAATAACATCTTACTATTAAGATACCTATTTATGTAAGCACAGGCCTGACCACTTAGATACAAGGCACTGAAAAGGTATTATCAGGGCATGTTAAGGCTTATTAAGGCATAATTCTAAAGACACCACAAACTCCAGCAGTGCAGCCATGAAAAGAAACTGCAGCATCAGTGTCTTCAATTTCAAAATCTAAATACACAGAAGATTGCGGAATTTCACCCATGCACTAGAAGCCCCATTAGTCACACGTATTTTTCTTGCCACACTACCTTCCAAGAAGGTATTTCCCTCTCTCATTAAAAACACTACCTTCTCTCTGCCACCTGATGGCATGAACATCAGATACACTGTATCAAATGCATGACTTCAGCCTCACTTTGCATTTGTTTGCTTAAGTAACATGACTCTTCCCCAAAAAAAGGCTAAGGTCTTATCACTTCATGGTTGACCTTCTCAGTTCTCCTTACTGGCATTCTTAGCTTTCAACTAGCCTCCCCTTTAAGCAGTGTAGGATATACAATTCACAGGTGACAAAGCTGACTCTTTAATAAGCTTGCAATCAACAGATCCTTTCCAACAACTCTGAAACAAAGTGAATTCTGAACTGAACTCAGAACACAAGGCTACCCTCCTTGCCAGTAGCAGCCCGCAAAGTGACCATCAAAAGGTTTTTACATGCCTCTCCCACAGAGAGTCGTGCCCAACAGTTGTATTCAGCAGTAACAGCTCTCCATTCTGCTCCCCTGCATGTGAGCAAAATCACCACTGTTGTTCGCAGCAAACTGAGGTTCAGTGTTTTAGGAATGTCTGCCACTGATTTTGAACAGCAACCTAGGCACTGCATGCTCACTTTAACCAGGTATAGAAAATGGTCTTGTGTATTTTACCTTCTTAGTATTTGTATACCAGTGAACCAGTTACTTTGAATTCTGAGAAATGTGAAAAACAATACAGCTATGTGCTCGTTTAGCAACAATTTAATTTTTTACTGCAGCTGGAAAAAAATGTGGCTTTGTTGATTTGGGCAACCTGGCCCTAATGGAAGGTGTCCCTGCCGATGGCTGGGGGGTTGGAGCTAGATGATCTTTGAGGTCCATTCCAACTCAAACCATTCTATGATTCTATGATTTATACACATACTTCATATATTCTGATAGCATCTCCATCTGAATCTTGTTGAGATTGAGTATTCCCAGTTTTTGGGGAATACTTCCCACAGGTCACAGTTTACAATTTAAGAACATACTCATGGGTCAAGAATAACATTCACACTCAAGAGGCATAAATCCCATCAGAAATAGTTGTCCAAATGAACTTTGCAGCATTGCTCCATTGGTATGCTGCATAATCCTGCCCTTTGCCAAAGGGGAATTTGATATTTTACATGAAAGTGCAAATAAAGCAAACAGCAGTATTACTACGGAATGCACACTTTAGGTGGATCACTCATTTCTCACACTTCAAATAACAAAGGCTCCTGAAGAGACTCAGAGCAGATCAGGTCTTAACAATGTAACATGTAGCTAGAAATAAAAAACAAATTACTTTTTTTCCTCTACTTTTAAGCCAGGGGACTTCAGTGTAGTTAGACTACCCAAGACTACATGCTGCCTGTGAGATCTATGCCAAGGTACAAACTGGTTTGTTTCTTTTTATTACCTTCTTTGTTTTGTAACCACTTTAGAGCTGGTTATAGAAGCAAAGCACCAAGAGCTATTGGCTGAAAAGGAACCCATGATTTGTCTTTGAAGTCTCCTTGAGTATAAATGTTAACCCAGTTCCCACCTTATCTATCAATCTAACTCTCTTTTATTTGTACCTGCAGAGTCCCACCAGAAGTTTGCTCCTTAGCTGATTCTACATTTGGTCCTGCCACACCACTCCACTCCTCTCAACCTTCAACATGTTGTGTCACTCTTTCAGGCATGACCTTTCACAAACACTACTGCCTCTTCCAGGTGCAGACTCCTCAATGACACCTAGCCTCCCTACAAAGGAAATCTTGGGGGGGGAGGGGAAGTGATTTAAGGTAAAGATGTGGGGGAGGGAAGGAGTATGGTTAATTAAAATATATGCTTAAAAATATGTACCTGAATTTACAAGATTTTGACCATTTCTAAAGCTACTGCCACACAGGCACTTGGGAGACTGCCCTTTTTTCATCTTTGGTAACTACACATTTGGAGTCAAATGCTTCATGTTACAAGGACAGCAACGAATCCTTCCCCTGGGATGGCAAACAGAGCTGCCTGCTGGAGTATCTGGTTACTCCTTGTCTATCCCATCTACAATCCCTATCTCAGGCAACAAGAATTTCAAGGATGTTGCTCCTTGCCCTCTGCAGCAGGCAGTATTCACACTAATGTTGACCCATATCAAAATAGAAAGGTACCTACTTTGAAAGAAAAAGAAACTTTGCATTCTAGGTCTAGGCACAGCTGCACAGGTATACACAACACAAACCTTCACTTAAGTCCTATTTTTAGCACTAGACTTTCAGCAAACAAAAGCGTATAGTAGATGCTGGTTTGCAAGAGTTCACTGAGGAAAATGCTGAAGCAAAGAGATGAAGTGGGGATAAGAATCTTCAGGATCTACTACTACTATTCCAGACTACTACTATTACTGAAGAATATGCATGTCTTTACTAATTTCATTGCAGTCTGGACAGGAAATGTGACAGATGCTAGTGTCTTCATAAAATGTGCTTTGATTAGAACTGGACTTAAACTGTGTGTTATTAATGCTTATTCTTCTTGCCTAGCCAATTTCTCACTATCAGAAAAGAGGAAAGAAGTTGAGTGCTAACAAGAACCAAGAAGATTGTCTTTTTTTCTCATCACAGGTCATATATTCTATGAGGTAATATATAAATACAGCACTGGCACTTGACAATTGGAAGTCAGCAGCATCAGCTACAGCCTGCAGCTGCAAATTCCCACCATCACCAATGCTGATCCATCATGTATTTTGTGGTAATGTAATAATTTAATTATTCCTGTACATAATTTCATCACAGGTGGAGTAACCCTACTTTTCTGGATAGTTTAGTGAAGTCACAAAATGTTGTAATTTGTGGCTTCACAACCACGTATCTGTAGTTTCAAAATAACATTTTTCAAAAGATAGCGTGTTGAACACTTTGTTGGCATCCCAAGCCAGGCAAGGCAAGAACAACTAAAAATGTTATTGATAAAGATGTTCTCTCTTCACTCCCACGTAATTATTTCAAGTGCAGAAACTCTGCATTAGTTTTGTGCAGAGTGGGCTTGAAATAAATCAGCAAAAAAATTTAAACATTAACATGCCTGCCTCCAAACCTCTGTAAAACCAACTGAAATATCCAACGAAGCCACAGGTGACAGATCTGCTTACATTATTTGAGGACTTGGCTTTATGTCTCCTAGTTTCATTTATTCATGTATATTCTTAAAGTAAAGCTGAATCTGACACTTCAAAATCAGAGCCACAGTTTGACTTCATAAGTGATTATCTCACATTCCTAAAAAGTTCTCTTAATGTGTAGGTAAGAATAAAGCATATCATCAGTCCAATCTCTTGGGTTTTAGACAGATTCATAAGAGGATTCAGGACAAAGTTAAGGAACCATACCATTAAAATGCAGCTGTACAGAGGATATAAGGATAGAGAACTACAGAATTAATGTCTTCAGAGTAATTTTTTTAATCTCAGTTAAAAATACATCATGAATAGTTTTTCACTAACAGATACTTAGAAGTTTTACAACAAAGGTAAGGACTCCAGTACAAAAAACTTAGGAGGCAATACTTCATTTTCTGAGCTACTGTTCACAAAGCCCTGAGGACACTGCTCCCCAAATCCCTAAGAGATCTGCAGCAAACAAGCTGAAAAGCACTCTATACAGACAACTCCTGGTAGTACTTGGTACAAAACAAGGCATAGCATACCTAGGCAACTTACGCAACTTGTTCAGGTCACACTTACCTTCTTAACACCATATGCGTTCCATATATTTTTCCCTTTTGGCAGCAACTACAGAGAGATACACGATTCTCCCGGGCAAGTATCCCACTATTGAACAGATAACAGTTTTTGCTAGCATATAAGGTAAGACACCTGTTGTTCATCTGAAGTCACATAAACATCTGTTCCACTGCTGAAAAATGGGAACAGAATTACTAATAAGGCTTCAACCACAGCAGCTATAAAACCCTCAGTCACTCAGCATACAGTTACAAATGAACAGAGCTACTAGCTTTTTTGCAAAGACCAAGCTCAACAATCTTTAATTCAAATACATTTATAACAAGCAAACATTTCAGAATCAAAATTGGAGGGAGTAGACTGAAACACCCACAGACATTCTTGTTTAACTCTCCATCCTCGCAGAGAAGGAATGGCTACTTCTGACAGCAGTTTGATCAGTACAGAACACTCCCACAAACTTAAAGCTTATGTCCTGGTTAGGTTATTAGCTATGTAGTAAAGTACATTCAAGAAGTCCTTGTATCATTTGGTACTTTTCAAGTACCTGGCAGCCAGTCCTTTTACAGGTAAAAAATGGCCCCTTTTTGTCTGCAGAACGCTAAATCAAAATCCATCTCTTTCAGTCCATAAACATACTGAGAATACTATTTAGCTGAAGTCTACTGGCTGACTCCAGTATTAGCGTTTACTTCTGTAAACTGAAAGCATTGTGAAAGACTCATTTTCTATTTAGCAATATCACACCTCCTACTGATAGATTTGGGTTGTGGTACTGATCACTTAGACATTATACACCTAAGAAATTTTAAAAGAAAAAAGATCTGAATAATTAAAATACACACCAGCTGGGAAAACATCACAGATGGCTAAGGATAGAAAGTAAAAGGCTTTACAATATTTCACTATTTAGTGCAGATAATTATTTAACAGACTGTGGCCAACCAATGAAGAAACCAAATACAACAACAAACACTTCAGTCTTTTTCACGGTCTTTTCTCAACATATTTGACTTGTACTTTGAGCTTAAGTAGTAGTTAAGTAGTTAATCGACTGATACACAACCTAAGCAGAAAATCATTTTTTAGTTGTATCACTAAATCGTTAATATCATTAGTGGTACAACAGCTCAGTGCTGTACCACTTTAGAATATTTCCTTGGTTACTGTGAAGATAAATTTGTAATTTGTCATGAAATGAGATTTTGTTCAGGGCTTTGGTTTAGCAGTAATTTAGGATTTATTAATATTTGAGATAGATCACAATATAAGGTTGTATAATTATTAACAGCACTTAATCATCAGCCAATTTAACAGAATGATTCAATGGATTTTGTTACAATCAAAATAGCAACTTAGTTAAAGATTCGAAAATGGCAAGGGTCACCCGAAACTTACAGCAGGGTTGCATACACAGATGGGGGTTAAATCAAATCACACATACAGACAGGTAGGCACACAGTTCTGAACCAAATTGCACACACACACATACACAGATAGACAAATAGTTCTGAACCAATTGCACGTGTGTGCACGCGTGCACACACACACAAACACACGTTAACCTATGATCAAAATTTCCCTTTTCATGAGTTTCATAAACTACTCACTTTTATGTGCTGGCATTCACCAACAGGCAGCTGGTGAACCTTGCGAAATCAGGCCTTTGAGCCCTCGTGAAATCGTCGGCAGACGATCTTTCAATCCTGGTGAAATCTACCCTGAGAGGCGTCCTAACTCAGGGGAGATACTGGGTCACACAGCCCACTGCGGTCTCAGAGAGCTCTTCTGGATTGCTACTGATAGGATCTCGCGATGATTTGCTTTGGTCAGTATTCTCCATTCTGGCCACAGCTCATGCTGGGCCGTTCTGGTGGACAATTCAGGCAGCAGATGGCCCAGGTGTGGCCAGAGTGCCTGATGCCCAAATCACTGCTCTTGTATCTGAGATAATAGCACAGTGGGGCTTATCCTGAGATCTCAGAGTGGCCCGGGGCAGGAGGCCTGCAACACCACACCAGGCAATGGGAGTACAACAGTAAAAACCTCAAAATATCCCCAAGCTGTGTTCAGAAAATGTTGCATACAATATCTTTAGATTAAATTAGAAATTCTTTTCATTGCTAGCATTGCAATGATGGGCAAAATTGTCTCTAAAAGTCGATATATATTAAAAGGAAGATTGTTACATTTTATAACGACTAAACAAAATAAATACTAAGTAGGTTCCAAGAAGTAAGATTCAAAACTATAACCTGGTCTTATTTTCAATAGAAAGGTATGACTGCGGATTCTTTTGGGCTGGAATAACTTGATTGTTTGCTTAATATCTCAAGTTACGAACTTCTCTTCCTCATAAAGTGAATAAATCCAAAAAAGTCCTTACTGAACAGAAAGACCTTGATCATTACGATCTACTCAAGCGCCACAGAACACCACTATCTTCAGATGCTTACAGTTGTATTGTAAAAGCTGGTTCAACAAAAGTAGGAAGGTGAAATCTGGTTTGATAAAGCCTCATTGTAGCAGAGAAAAAGGAAGCTTGCACTTTGTTTGCTGGCAGAAAAAGAATATTCAATTCTCAAGAGCACATATAACAAAACCAAACATGCAATCTATTGCTTTTAAAACTTTTACTGCAACATAACATTGAAGTGAACAGTAATTAGATATCTATCATTTTTCCCCAAAAGAAAAGATGTAAACAGGGTAATAATTTTACCTGTATATATATAGCTTCTCAGATCATTTCACGGGGGCAAAGGAGGGGGGCAGTTCTTAATGATCAAGACACTTTTAACTGAGATGGGTTTTCATTTGGAAAAAAGCGCCAACATTGTTTTAACCCAGCATTATACAAAACACTGTGCTTCTTGCACAACTTTAACACATCTGAAAAAGCAACAACTACTCATATTTTGGCATTCATGTTTACATTTGCTCAGATCTTTTAGATTTCACAAAGCTGCTATTCAGTGTTGCCATGAAATACAGATCGTAGAATCTAGATAGCACAGGCTACTTCCTATACTAAGTGGAGAAAGGAACATGAACATTACACTACATTTCTGGAACTAGTACAGTAAGAGTGAAAACCTAGAAAAAGGTAACCTACAGTTTATAGAACGAACTAATTATCTGCAGAAGCTGATTTTTGGTTGTATATTATTTTATAGTGTGTGATTTTCTGCATCTGCTAATTTAAAGCAGACATACTTGCTGCTTTCTTTCCTATATTCTCTTCTCCCCCCCTCTCCATATACCATACATCAAGCATTATGAATATAAGCCCAAACATTCCCATACAATCCAGTGAACAATGTTAGTGTAATGCACTGGTGTGAGGTGTGAAATAAAAAAATGTCTCTCAATCTTCATCAAAGTTCTGTTGTAGAAGAAAGTTGGCAGCCAAGTTTTCATTCTTCTCACAAGCAAAATATGCCTGTATCACAAGTCCTTCAGGAAATCCTAATGCCTTTAACTGAAGAAAAGAAACATATTTATAAAGTACATTTTGTATATTACACTTCTTTGTATGTCTAGTATCTTGAGATGTCACTTAAGCAAACTACTGCCTTCTTGAAACAAAATTGCTGCCTAGCTCAATACAGCCTTTAGTGAGCAAAGAATAAGGTCTGTCTTTAGTAAACAGAATTCTTACTTGAAAAAGTGATTTGAATGAGTAATGAAGCACCATAAAACATGAAACTTTTATTTCACTGCCACAGTAAGTCACTAAAACAGACTTGGGTCACAGTAATGTCAGGACGTAATGGCACACTGCACTGCTGCAGGCAGGAAAAAAAGCTTCAAACAATACCCATTTTAAATTATTAAGAATACAAAGCTCAGGATTTTTAACAAAAGTTGCCTGGAAAAAAAGTTCCCAGCCTGTGATCACTAGTAGGCAGCCCAACACACCACATTAAGCCATACTTTCAATTCTTCCAACTGGACTTCCACTTTTTAAAAACATGATTACACCTTGCAGCCATGAGAAGTAAGTTGAGAGCAATCTGTTTTTCAGAAGTCAAGGAACTAATTAATGTCTAGGCCACAATGACAACAGGGGATGAGAATACTAGAGAAAAAGCTTATTACTGTGCCAAGGGAAATGGGTTTAGTCTGCACTAAAGACATTCAGCAAATCTTTGTTCTAGCCAAAGGCAAGTACGTACAATCATTTGGACATCCTCACTGCTTTTTACATATCGGGCAGATCAAATCTCTGCGAGAAACTATGTCTTATTATCCCTTATCAACCATTCTTAGATTTGATTTCATGCTTACAAACAGCATGAATATATCAGCTGTAATACTAAGACACCTAAATTTTGAAGTGTGCCTTTCATGGAAAGGGGAAGAAGCATACAGGTCTCTTTTGGGTTTTAGAACAGGTTGTAGAGGTAATGTTCTTCTGCATATAATGGTTTTAAAAGGAAATGCAGCAGACTCGAGAGGATGATCTGTGAAGAAGTAGGTAGACAAACGGTTTTATTAATTTTGTTGTCAATTTCCTTGAGATCTAGAGAACTTATATCTATATTCAAATTGTTCTTTTCTGATGATCCTTACATAATCTTTTGCTTTGCCAGTTGAAAAACTCTCTTTGATATTCAAAAACACTTCCACAGTATGACATAAGTCTTTGCGATTTGTTCTAAGAAAAATCTCAAGTCATTGCCATCTATGCAAATCCATATTTAGTCAGTATTATACACAGTATTTATGAATGCCATGTACCGCCCCCAAGTGTATTTTTATAGGCATGTTTACTTGTATTTTTAGAAAGCTATAATTAACTAATTCTCATGGACAGACAAATAACTGGGTTAAGTAGTGACTTCAACTAATCTATTTAACTATGAGAGCTCTTGCTATCCAAGTACTTTGCAAACAGTGCTCATGCAGACACACCTTTGTACCTGGAAACCTATCACAGCATGATCTAGAACTGTACAGCCTGAGGCTTTTGCAAGAGGAATTACTGCCTGAGTTCCCATTCCTGAGGGAAACTCATTCAATCATCAATTATTACAGACAGCCTCTGATCACTTAAAAGGCTCTGCATCTTCTCAGTAAGACAAATTCAAGAGATTTTAAACTCAATGGCTATAAAGCAAGAGATGTGATTTGAAGCAAGACTACCACAGCTATGAAATATCAAATATAAAATACCAAAAATTATGCAGAACTACTGAGCATAAACAAGCACAATTTAAGTTCAGGCATGTCTTAGGCACACACCAGAGTCAACAGCCTACAGCAACAGCCAAGCAAATTTCACAGAAGAAAGGCTCACCCTTTCTATAGCTTCTTTTTCCTGAGGTGTTACTTGAATGTAGTTCATATGACCATTCCCAGCTTCTGCTACTCCTCCAGTGCTGGCACCACCATCACTGCCACTTAAACCTTGGCGGGACTCAAGAACTGGCTCATTCAACATATGAATAAAATGTTCCTGGTGTTGGCTTATTTGCTGTGATGCATGGGAGAATAAAATAAATAAATATATTGGAATAAAGTTTATTTAAGCCTGCCAAGAGGGAAGTAAGAATATTTATTTTCAGTGAATTAAGTAGCCAAAAGAATGTGTAAAAAGTACATAGAGAAAAATGATTAAGTAATGCAATTTCATGTTTCAGTTCAATTGCAGTAACCTTTCCCTCTTCCTGATGCTTTTTGCATCTTTTATAAAGAGACTCAAGACTAATTTCTAATATAATAGAAAATATGTTCTGTACAGTAACAACTGCTGAAAAGCCAACAATAGAGTGCTGTAACTGCTACTAACATGCTATCCCAGTTAGCATCAACATATCTCTTTCTTGTAACGCTACATCACAATTAGCAGCATTATTTTGTTGTTTTAAGATTCACCTGCAGTAGTTGAGGGTTTTCCCGTCCTATCTGCTGTAGCAATGCTGGTAACAGAGAAGGATTTTGCTGAATAATTTGTCTCATCTGTTGGAACTGAGGCTGATTTCGTAAAAACTCAAGTGGATGTCCTGAAAATCAATGAGATAAGTTTTTTTAAAAAGTTTCTAAGATTCTTTAAAATATCTACCTACACTATAACTGGAGATAGAAACAGGACATGACGGTGGGCAATAGACTCCTCACTGAAGAACAGAAGAGCTTGCTTCCTCACACTAACTCACTCTAGCTTTCAGCAAGAATTCTTTATACTAAGGTTAAACAATGCATTTTCTTTTCACCCAGTCTTCTCTTTAGATCTAACAGCCTTATGTCCTTGATCTTTATGTTTCATCTCTGAGTAACCTCAGAGACACCTATCCAACCTACTGTCTTATCTCTTTGCCTACAACAGAGTTCTCTACCTCCTGCAATAGGTCAGTTGTGTCCCTCTCAAGTGAGTCTTGCCTTCCCACATATGCTATACTGTTAGGTACTGCCTTGAACACAGCAGTGTCTAAAGTGCTCTGAAAGATACCATTCATCCCATTCTCTCGTTATGGATGATGTCATGTGCGCCTGTCACTACTACCTGTACATTCAACACTCTGGCCTCTAATCAAGGCTTACATCTTGAACACCATCTCTGCCACAGCCTAAGACAAACCTTTCCTACTCTTTGAATATGTTCCTTTCATGTATTTATTTCCCTTTAAGAGAGAATTCTCTTCCGCAGGCACCAACAACTCTGTCCAGTGCTGCACTGCTTAGTGAGGAGGAGTCCTAGGTCATGGATAGGTGCTACACTTTCACAGCCTTATTGCAGGTTTCTCCCTTGATATTCCAACTTCCATGTAGTAAATGCATTAGTATAGTCAACAGTTGACAGTGCACAGTTAGTCACAGAAGTAGGAAGTCAGAGTTTAAGGGAGAGAAAACACAACCACCAATTTTTGGTCTGAAATTTAAATCCAGAATACTGAATCAAAGGAATTGTGCAAGTTCACAGCATTTTTAGAAACGTCATGCTTTATTCGAGATATATCCACATACAAGCCCTTTATTCCAAACAAGTGCCACACTTGTTTATCACATCCTTTCAAATATAATGTTTCTTACCTCCTAATGAACTAGTAGTTGTAGGTATAGTTGCTACTGCTGCTGCCACTGCTGAAGACTGAGAGGCACCAGTGCCTGCTGCTTGAGGGGGTTCAGCCGCAGCCTGATTATCTCCAGGTATACCCTAAGGCAACAATTTACATAATTACCTACAGAATGCTAAAAGATATTTGTTTTACTGCATGTATTATTTAGTTTTCAGAATGAAGGAATAAACATTAATGCTTTCACTGCAAATACAAAGCAAGATGCTGTGACAGGTATGCATTTACAACTGGAAGGGAATACTGTGAAAAGCATAATTTATTTTTTAACAAGAAAAATAAGCGGTTTGTATAGCAAGGTAGTAAAGCATGCACTGCATCAGTTTAAAATACATTTTACTCCATAAACAAATACTTACTTGGAATTCTGTTCTAAGTTATTTAATATGAGTGAAAAAGTTAAACTAAATATACTGCTACAGTATGTCACAGTGTTATGCAAATAAAGTTACATAACAGCATCAGAACAGTGAGATTATAGATGCTATACAATCTGGGAAGAAATTAAAAGGAGATGGAAGAACATGGCACTTTGCATCTCTTTCCTCAATGCAATAGCATGACAACTATCATTTACTGTATCTGAAATGTGAAAAGGCCTGTATGTGGTCAAATTTTAGAAGTTACAAAAAAACCCAGTTAACTTGCATTTTGTTTATTTTCCATGTGCAAACAACTTTATATAGGAACTAATTGCTCAGGGGGATGAAACTGACAACTCTAAAAAAGAGCAATTATAGTAAATTAGAATGTGGGTTATACAACCGAGACAGACCTTTCTCCTGCATGGGAATCCTTCAAACTTCCCACCCTAACCATGCCTTCCCCACTGTCACTGAATTCCTCAACCAAATTTGTCCTTTCCATCCTCCTCCCTGAAGCTTAGAAACTTAGGTAGCTTGGCATGGGATAGACACCAAGAAAGACTCCTTTTTCTTTCAAGAAAGACAAGCCCTGGTGGTAAAGGCAAGGGAAGCTGCCCAACAGGAAGCCAAAAGAGGCAGACTCCACAGAACGGTAAACCTCCTGATACACACAGAGTAATAGTGGGGGAAGCTATGTTAAACCCAACCCCAAAGGGGGCAAGACTATACAAGATCCTCTACCTCACAACATTCTGTTTCCAGGACATCAAAAAAATCCGTTTTTCTACTGTCTTCCAGCATATTCAAGTCAGATCAGTCTGAGAAGGCATCAGCACTGGTATAACTGAATATATTTCACTTGTCTCAAATGAAGAAGGCACCCTTCAGTTGGGGAACCATAAAACATAAGGAACAGGGTGGGTGGAAATAATCACAGACCTTCAGTGTAACCAGACAATGAAGAGGTTTGCCAAATCTACCATAGAAAACACTGGCAGGTAATGTAGATTAAAAATCCTGCTATAACATGTTCTTCACATGATATGTTCATCACTACAGCTGAACAAAAAGGACAAATACACAGATAACATAAAGGCTACAACTAGAAAGGGAGAACTGGACAGTGCTCCAGGCAAAACTTTGCCTTTCCTGTGAGGTAAGAAGCACATCAAGGTATAAATCACTTAATCATCAAGTCCACGTTTAAGCCACTCAGAGGAATAAATGCAAGTTTTCCTGTCACACACTTCATTACCGTTATATGGCTTGGTCAGCTTGCGACACATCGCTCCCTCCACAGAGGGGGAAGAAAGTTCCATTCATGACATGGTTAAGAGGTAACTCTCTCTTAGTGCCTTACAGAGCACTGATTAAATACCTTTTCCCATCAAATCAGTCATTTCTGAGAATCTACGTATAATGCAGGAACTTGGGTTAATCTTAAGACATTACTGGTTGATTTCACCTACTCACAGGCATATATTGTCACTGCAATCTGTGCCTAGATCAAACAGCATATGCTTGTTTAAACCTTAAGTTTGCTCTTGAATGGAAGCACTATGGATACTAGTCCAACCATACAATCATAGAATCATCTAGGTTGGAAAAGACCTTTAAGATCATCAAGTCCAACCGCTAACCTTAACCTTGCCATCCCACCACTAAACCATGTCCTTAAGCACCTCATCTATCCTTATTTTAAATACCTCCAGGGACGGGGACTCAACCACCTCCCTGGGCAGTCCATTCCAGAGCCTGACAACCCTTTCTGTGAAGAAATTTTTCCTAATGTCTAACCTAAACCTGCCCTGGCGCAACTTTAGACCATTCCCCCTGGTCCTATCGCTTGTTACCAGGGAGAAGAGGCCGACCCCCACCTCACTACAACCTCCTTTCAGGTAGTTGTAGAGGGAGAGAAGGTCTCCCCTCAGCCTCCTCTTCTCCAGACTAAACAAATTTACTTAGAGATGTTTTGTCATCTTGAACATCATCTTAACTCTTAAACAGAAGTTTGAAGTATCACTCTCCAAATAATCAAGACTGTGTACAATTGTAATCAGGCAAGACTAAGTGAGGTGCGTGGACCTTGTTCATACAGCTATCTAACAGAATAAAGCATTGTTATCAGTTCACATGCAATTAATTTTGAATGTAAACATTACTTGGACAGCAGATAAGCCATTTTTGCCTTATGGTGGTTTTAACAATTGTTTGCTGTTTAACTTAGCACCAGAGCAGTTTTTAGCTGACATTGTTCTCCACAGGCTAATAATCACATCAGGCCCAGCCCAAGTAATGTACACAATTAGAACAGCATAGTTCCAGCTGGAAGGGACCTACATTGATGATCTAGTCCAACTGCCTGACCACTCCAGGGCTGACCAAAGGTTAAAACATGTTATTAAGGGCATTGCCCAAATGCCTCAAACAGTGACAGGCATGGGGCATCGATCACCTCTCTAGGAAGCCTGTTCAGTGTTTGACTACCCTCACAGTAGAGAAATGTTTCCTAAAAATTTCCTAACTAAGAGGCTGCAACCAATGGTCTGGTTGTTGGAGGAATTAAGGGTTAGGAAATCCTTGGGTCAAAACGAGATCTGAATCTAAACTCCTCCAAAGATGAGTCTGCGGCACAGAAAAAGAAAAAGCGTCTTTTGGAATTGAGAATTCCTTCCATAACCACGGCTCAAAGACACAGGATTACATCTAGGTCCTCAGCTGTGAAAACTGAACAGTTTGTCATCCGAACCACAGACAACAAGAGGAATCTTCAGGATTCATTTAAGGAACAGCTACATTTTGAGCATAGATACTTGCCATTTTCTTTCCAACACTTTACAGTTGTGTTTGGTGTACTGATTCTTTAAACCAGGACAGCAGCATATGCTTACAGCTCTCAACATTCTAATATGACCTTGCAGATTATATAAAAGAACACTGATGATGGTTTGGAGTCAGGTAAAAAAGTGTCAAAGAACACCGTCATCAATGGACCAGTATTAACTAAAGAGGAGTTTTTTTGATGCAGCAGGATGGTAAGGAGCATGTTTAGACCCCAGCAGATCAAGAACAGAAAGACCATTTGCAGCAACAGGATTCTTTTAGAAGGATAATTAAAGTCTGCCAGCTAATATGGTCTGTAAGAGCAAGACTGCTCCTTCCCACTCCCCCTTCCAGCAGGAAGAGAAGGAAGAACAAAGAAAATATACTCTCAGTAAAGGATAATGTGAAACAGAAAGGGACTGGTTTATATACCAGAAGGACCCATTTTAAACTTAGAACCTATGAAGAAGTAGAAATGAATTGCTCAGACCAGTCAGACTTAATCTATCTGGCAGATGTGTCATGTGTTGAACTGTACCATATGGATGCTCTATTTCTGTTCAGGACTTCCTGAACAGAAATAAGCTAGAGTAGGGAAATATCAGACTAAGTGTACAAGCACTTGACTGGCACATGCACAGCAAGCCCAGCACTTACAGGAGGCAGTGAATTTATGGTATATGCACCGACTAAATGAATAGTAAAATCAACATTTTTAAGGCATTAAAAACAAATGTTTGAGATTCCATATGTTTGAGATTCCAGACTAACGGCAGATAGATGGGAGCTACTGCATTCACCTTTTGTTGTCTTAATACTAGATGAGAACTGAACTTTTTACA
Source organism: Aramus guarauna (assembly GCA_013400195.1). NCBI lineage: Eukaryota > Metazoa > Chordata > Aves > Gruiformes > Aramidae > Aramus > Aramus guarauna. Next base: position 60,230 of record VXBL01010307.1, read on the forward strand.
TTCATGTACTCAAAACATTTGTTGTCTGTTTAAAAACTGCAGGTTACAATGTCTTGGGATCATGAATATAAGTAGCAAGCACACCAGTGACTTGTGTTGTAACTACTGAAGAAAAATTTCATTAACAACAGGTAAGTTTTATAACTGGAGGTAAAGATGCCAGTTTTGTTACCAATCTATCAGGAATTCATTCCGCATGTATTTTGCGAGGACTGGTTCAAGATATCTGGCTTCAAGATTTTAATAAAGTTCAGGTTTGGAACAAAGAAAAACCACATCAGTGAAAAAATGGTATGCTAGAGTGAAAACTAATGTACAGGAAATACTGATTAAGCAACAAGCTCCCAGACAGATTCTCTGGTTGTTACAATTCACCTCTCAGATTAAGGTATACAATTAGAAGTAATCCAAAAAGCCCCTAAAACAACTCACAAGATTTCCGTTAAAGTGAAGCTACTCTTCTATTTCTTCTCACTCCAATGAAGTTCATTTCACCCTTCAAACTATAATTACCAAATGAGAAATCTCCAAACCACTGCTTAAATTAAAACAACAGTTAAACTAAGCATACTTCAAAAAACTACCAAACCTTTCTGTTTGGAAAGTAAATTATTAAGAACACTCTGCATTATTAGTAAAAACGATGAACTGGAACTTTTAAAAATGCCTTTGTGATGTTATAGATACTAGTAAAAAAATACAGCTAATGCTGTCACTAAGATGTGACACAAAATCATTCCTTGGGCCAGCTGTTGGCAGTTACAACTATCACTGTAACTGGACATACTTTACATATATATCCATACAAATCAACAATGAATAAAAGCAAAGAAGTGACAGTTAGGGATGACTTCAGTATTTCCTGTAACACATTATGATCCTCAATCTGAATCTCAGACTTTCAGATGCTCTGCTTCAAGATACCATTCCTTGGTGAACATGTATTACTCTCACTGATTGGATAATATTCAAAATAACAAGTAAATCAAAATTAAAATTATTCTTTAGTGAGGACAAAATCAAAAGTGAAAGAATAGAGTGTAGGTAAAAGAAACTGCTCACCATTAAAAGGTATTCCACCGCTCTGTCAGGATTGTTGAAGCTGGCTCTCAGTGCCGCAATTACTTGCTCTCGTTCATAGCCCATTGACATGATCTCAGTCACCATATTCTCATAGGACTGACCTGTCACTAGAAGTAACATGACCACCACTTTAAGGGAAGAAGGCACAAAGAAGTTGCAATGGATAAATTTCATTTCTACCCAAATTTGAGCCGTTCACCGAAGAGTAAATAATGGCTTATTTTAAACTTGCCATGGGTCAGCTGCTTTAACTCCAAATATGGTCTGGTGTTTTCATTATGCATTTGATTGTAATAGTAGAGGGTGGTGAACACAATGCAAACTTCTATTGAAAAAAACAGCACTTGTGAAACTTCTGTACTCGTAATTGAAGTAATATCCCCTCTCTGTGCTTTCATGTAAGGTCAAGGGCATCTTCACAGCTTATGTTCAATTCCCGATGTAATCAAGTAAGTCTCTTGCAGTTTAAGTTTGGAAATTAAACTTTCTAGGCAGAAATGTGCCTGTCAAACTGCTAGACATTGAGGTTTTTCCAAATAAAGACTTTACACTGTGCTATGGTTAGATAGATGACAAACAGGGTAGACGAAGTTACAACTGTATATTGCTACATGCTGGTGATGATGATTATAATCCTTTAATCAATTTCACATGGATCAACTCAAATCAAGCAGAAGACTTAAAAGTTATACCTAGGAAAGCCACTCAAAACCTCAATCAGGGTTCAGGAGAACAAGTTATTTCATTTAATTCATGTATATTTGACTAGACATGCATCACGTCAAACTCCCCACCTCTTACAGCATAAATGGACAAAAAAAGGCCCACTCCTGCAGCCATCAAAGCAAAAGGCTACACACACTATATATGGAGTAATTTAAGGACAACTGATCACTACACTAATAGTATTGTAGGGAAAAATATTATCTCTTTTCATAATCCATTTTACTTCCCCTTAAAAGCAGACAGCAGGTTTAAAAATTCAAAGAAGTAACTATTTTTTTACAAATTGTAATTAAGCAACATCTTAAAGGTTACCTTCCCATGCAAAATGAGAAAAAACCCAACCCAAACTCAGGCATTAAAATATCACTTCCTTCACAGGATAAAGGTATTCTTGATCTCAGTGGAATCCTACTACTGACTCTGTAACACTAGCTAGTTAGTGGCAGGAGAGTTAAATAATTAATAGTCACCATAAAAACCCAGCAGATTAAAAAAAGTAGAGGAAACAAATATTGCTAGAGCTACTCTGTTAAGACAAGTAAGTTACAATTAAAAGAACAAAAGAAAATATCAAGTTTTATTCCCTTAGGGAGAAGGTGTTTAACTCAAGCCAATATTAATGCAACCACATTGCTTGATTTTTAAAGAATGCTTCTAAATAATCAGTGGATGTATGACTGGGGACAATATGCTCAAGAGTAAATAATAAAACAGCCCTAGCCCAAGGATACTTGTGCATTATCCATAAAGATAAATAATGGATTTACAACCCTTGACTAATTTGAGTATTTATTGTTCAGACTTCAAAATATTAGTGCCAACTCAAGTTTAAGGAATGTAAGTTCATAACTTCATATACAAGTACAAGATGAATCATTTTACATCTGCATTCATTTTTTCAAAGATATTTTAAAAAAATCACCTAAGCTTCACTCTAAAGATACATATTTCTGTATATACCTTCAGAGAAGCAAAAAAGCCAAGCCAACAATTATCCCAACACAGTGATTTTGGTGAACTTACTGCTCATGTTCTTTCTTACACAACACTAGTTTACCCTTACTATTGCTAATAAACTAATCAAGGTAAACGGAAGACAGAAATCCTTTTGATCTAATTATTTACTATTTAAACATTTCTGTAGTGCTCTTTCAGTATGAGTTAGGTAGAGATTAGAAAATTATGACAGATTTGGTACAGAAAAAAAAAGATGCAAGAAGGTCAACTTGCTCTGGACAGACAGCTATATAAGCCATAACTAAAAGCCAAAGAAGGAAACAGAATTACTGCAAATTTAGGTACATGGACTCCATATACAGTCTACTTACACAAGTCATGCAAAAGCCAGGCCAAGAATAATATCTGAAGAATTGCACACCAACAGTGTCATGATATAGAGTCAGGCCTATCACTACAGTGCTACTGGGGATGTTTGTGACGTCAATGCTGAATTGATTCTGCTCTTTGCTTTTGTCTTTCAAGTAACATTTTAAAGCTAGATTAACTTTCAAATCTAGTTCATCACACTCCCCACAACAATTATTGTGCCATGCCCTGAAGAAAGCTTAGGCTGTTCCAGTGAAAGTTATGGTTGCACAGGAACTGCATGTAGCACACAAAGCCACACCAGTTTTCAGTCAGCGTATCTAACTGAAAACAAAAGCAATTCAGTAGAAACCAATCCCTGTTTTTAAAGTGAAGTCAATTATCTTCAGACAATGTAATTGAGAAGCCACAGTAAGAACATGGCTAAGATCCTACTTAGAATGTAAAAATATACTTCATGAATTCGTGCAAGCAAATTCCTTTTAAGGTAGTCTCTAGAGAAAAAGAACCAGAGTTCATGCCTACTGCCTTGAAATTTTTTTTGGCATATAACCCTTGCAGTATGCTTGTCCAGGAAATTACACTCAATGCCTGTTATTTCCAAACTGTTAGGGACATGTGGGTTTACTGTAATGGATACCAATCAAAGAACTTTCATATAAAATGGTTAGTGAGGTGATGCTTTCCTGCTACATTGAAAGGAGATTTTTATAATTTATTTTTTTTTTCAATTCTGAAGATAACTGAATCAAGACCATCAGCTTAAACAAGCCTGATGGTCATTACTGTTAACATGAGTATTTGTGATGACAAATCTTGTCCACTAAAGTATAATGGTTAATGAAGCCTGCAACACCTTTGGTAGCAGCAGTCACTAAAAATCTAACAGAACTTGACCGGCTGTCTCCTACAGTACCTATCAATTATTTCAGCTCATACATTTCTTCAGCCTAAAACAGTATGTCATAAGACCTAAACTGCAGTTAGACAGACTAAACCTGGGGACTGCCACCAATACAGGTAAAACGTTACTACTGCGCTAAATCACCTTGGGCTGCTTACTCACGACATCTGCCTCCAATACATCTACACACCCCTACACAAAAATGTAAGTGAAATCCCCTCCAAAAAATTTAAGTAGGAGTAAGGAGTTGTGGATTTGCCATAGTTATTTCCTGAACTAATCAGCACGAGTGAGGGGTAGAACTTTCTGCTGGTTTTACTTTGTTTATTCCACTGAGAAACAAAGACATTTAAACTGTCAAAAGTGAATTGACTGTGAGTATATGGAGGCATTCACTCCTCAACCCAGATGATAGCAGACATGGTGAATTCATGTAATCTAAATGTGTGAAAAGACAGTACTGTCAAAGCTGGAACAAGTGAGTAATAAAGGCAGCCATTTTATCAGACCTGCACACTGGGAAGCAAAGGTGACAAGAGAAGTGTATACATATTTATGTCCAGTCTTCTAGCCCAGCCACTTCAAACTGCATAGTTAGAAGAGAAATTAAGGTAAATGGGGGAAAAACCAGGAATGATAAGGATCTTCTTTTTACACAATAGAAATATATGAACTGAAATATTCTTCAGTAAAGATGTTCTTGATGCTGGTTCTCAGATACCTTCAGGTCTTAGAAGAGTACTTTGATTATAACTTTAATAATGACAGATACAGAAGAGAATGTCAACATCTGCCAATCCGTCATTTGTTTCTGCTGCACCAAAATAATGTCTACATTAAAAAAACACTCCACTTACCAAGTGCACTTATAGCATCCTCAAAAAGATTTGATCGAGATGTATCACCTGTTGTACTGTAAGATGAAGACAAGTGCAATGGTAATTACAAAACTTTGGAAAACTTCCTGTTTTTCAAAAAAAAGCAGCAGCAGCTGTAACTCTTATAGCCCCTTTTGTTTCTAAAAAACCAACAAAGCTTTCCAAAGAACTCTCTCTTGGTCTTACAGCAAGACCAGATTTTACAAACTTACAAGGCTACCATTTTTAACACTTAAAGGCCAACCTTCCCCCCTACCCCCCAATAGTTTGGCTCTTGCCCATCTGCTCAGGGATTAGCCATTTGCTTGCTTGAATGCTTTAAAGGGTGGGAAAACAAGGTGGATTTTCAAAAGCACACAGCAGTCTCACTAATTGCTTCCCCATAGTCACTGGTTTGACCCCAATAAGGACCCAAGGAGGTCAGTGACAAACACTTATTAAAACCTCAGCATCCTACTTTCCTAGGAGTGTAAACTGCTAACAGTTGCAACCTTCATCTCACATTATCAAAGCTGTTAAATGATAGGATTAAAGGCTCACCTCCATGAACACCAAGGAACACAGAGGCACAACACCAGGCAGAGGAGCACCAGTTAACTCAGAGCCAAGGGTGCCCCTTTCCTGGCTTCTCCCAGGGCTGCAACTTAAAGCACCAGCCCCTCGGTCTTGGGGTGACACCCCTGATGGGTCAACGGGAGAGGCTCTCCAGGTCTCCTTACAGATAAAGGGTATTATTGCCTAAAGGATGGTGTGACTCACCATGAGGTGCAGGAAAAAGCATCTGGGGATTGTGCAAGACTTATTATGGGATATCTATGGGAAGAACCATAGGCAGGGGAAAGGGAAGCATCAAGGCACCTTGCAGACTAAAAGGAAGGGTATAGAGAGCAAAAAGAGGAGAAAAAAGACCAGTCACATGTAAACAGCACTTGCCTGGCCATGCCCTGCACACGATCACCAGTCCATCCTGCCTTCTAATTAAATTCCATTTCTAACTATTTTTCATGCCGGGAGGGTCTCTCTATTCTACGTGTGTGTGTGTGCATGGAAGTGCCCACAACTCAACAGGGAATTATGAGTCACAGGGATCCAAACATTTGTGGAGCCAGCAACTGCAGAGACCAGACACTTAGCAAGTCTCAGTGCCAGCAACTGGAGAAGGGGCCACAAGGCTCCCTGTGCCTGTGGTGTCACATGGATAGGCCGACCAAAGAGACTAGAGAGCACGCATATTCTGTGTGGATGCATGCACTGGTGTGTGTGCAATCACCAGCAGGCATCAAACTTGACTACAGTGAGTAGGGTAAACAGCTTGAGAGCCAGGTATTGAATGGCTGCAAGTCAGAGACAGCTGCTGAAGAGACCAAAGGGTCTGAGAAAGGAGCTGCTGGTAAGATAGTAATGCCTGGGGGTCAGCTATTAGTAAGGACATAGGTCTCAACCAGCTAGTGGAGAGACATGCTTGCATGTCCATGAATGAGGCAACTAGGAGACCAGGGGATCTAGGGACTAGCTACCACGTTTAGTGCATGTCTACAGTGAGTTCCTGCATGGATCCTATGTGCGCGCGTGCACACCCATGCATATGTGTGCAAAGGGAATCCGAGTATCAGCAAATGGAGCAGGGTTGCAGGGCTCAGGCAGTCATGTGCACAGGTACCAAAATCTTGGGAGACTGGGAGATCTAGGAGCCAGCTACTGGAACAGATCATCTAAGGCCAGCTACTGGAGAAATTCATATTGTTTGTTTGTATATTTGTACATATGTATTTTGCATTAGTGGAATTTTGCCCTGAGGGGGGCAAAGGGGAATAGGATGTGACTGCTGGTGCTGGGTGGCTACTTGAGTGCTGTTTTTTTCTGCCTGTGTTGACCTATGTGGCCAGTCATACATATAGGTATATAAATATTGTGTGTATGTACTGGGAATACATGTTCAATCTTGATACTTGATAGACCTGGGGACATGGAACTGCAGCAGCCTTGCATCTGTCAGGCTACCAGAGTTGGCAACTCCTATCATCAAGTTAAAGATCAACGGATAAATCTGAATCAGTTTTCAGAAGATGCCATTAAAAATCTGACAAGACATTTAGAGAGATGCATTTTTTTATACAAGAAAAAATTTGTTCCAACAAGAATGCCTCGCTAGTATCTATCACTAGTAAGATTTACAACTGAAAAAGATCAAAGGCAAAACAGGACACCAGCTTGCCTGGCCATGGCTCAATAAATCTTCACCAGCCTTAGTAATTTAACTTCTAAAGCAAATCAGAAACAAGCAGTACTCACCGAAATCAAGGCAGATGATAACTACAATGTATTTGTGAAATTATTTTCTTGCTGTTAAGTACGTACACTGAGGCTCCCTTACTGCAGTTTTACAACACTAAAATCTGGAAAACTTGGAAAGCACTGTTTCAATATTAAAGATTTAACCTAATCTTTGAACCTCCTGACAAGTGAGCAGCAAAAATACCCACCCATTAACATAAAAAAATTGGACGTTATTCAACTGATAAATGAAGCTTAATTTGTATTCCATTAAAAAGATGTCCATTTCTCAGAATTAAAAATTAAATCATCAATTAGGGTATTTAGTGCAAGAAATTTGTGATGACATTTTCAAGATATTAGGCAATTGCCAGTTTTGTTTCCTTACCAGCAAATCAATAAATACAACCTCTTCAAAACTTAATGTCTTGTGCTCCAGTATTCACATAAATAGCACACAAATAATTGAAAACTAGTGTATGACAAATGAAGGCTTCATGGTATGCAGTACTTAAAGGGCCATTAAATTACAGTTAACATTTTTATCCCATGCAGTACTTCAGCAACTTAAATTGAGCAAAAAAAGGCCACAGTATACAATTGGGATGAAACCTCTAACTTCCATTTGATTTTCTTAAATGTAGACAATTGAGGCTAAAAGCTCTCTCAACTCCCCAGAACTACTTACAGATGGGCCAAGGAGCATTCAATGGGCCAAGACAAATGAGCATGATTAAAAGAAATATTATAACCTACACTTTGGAAGAAAAAGCTCTTTTCAGAAATTAAGAGACTCTTACAGCAATAAAGAACTTATGGTTCAAATCTAACCACCATGTTTCAAAACACAATCAGAGGTCTCCGAACAGGACATGACACATTGCTCCAAAGTCTTTAAGAGCTTTATGAACAGTAGGTCGCCAGACAGGTGAATATCCTCACTTGTTTCACTTTGTGAAAATAAACTTGTGCCAAAGTAACTCTGAAATGCTCACTGGAGCACAAGTCCTGTGTCATTTAACTCTCAACTCCATAGGTTTAGTCCCAATACCACACTTCCCACAGAAGGTGTAAGAGGGGAGGGGCACTTCTTACCATCAGTAATGTTACTCTTGAGCCAGAGACTGAAATTACAGTTAAGAAAGACAAGATATTATGTAGAACAGAGAAAATGATTGGACTAACACTGTAATGGAAAATTAAACTTAAAATCAAAACTAGATGCAACAGAAATAGACAGGGAAGCCATTTTTGGAGGCTCATTCATACCTGTCAGTTGATGATAGGTTGACAGCAGCTGGTACCTCAGGTGGTTTTTCTGCTGGCTTCTCTTCTTTAGGAGCACTCACAGGTGCAGATTCATAAGCAACTGCATCTGGTGCTGATGGTGGAGGGATAGGAGCTGGCAGAGGGGCAGCAGCAGGGATTGGTGCAGCCACTGGTGTGGGAGTTGTAGGAGCTGCAGTTGTCGAACTAATAGCAGTAGTGGCATTTGATTGCTGAGATGCTCCAGCTGCTGCTTTGGGCTACAGGAGGACAGCAGAATTCAGACACAGCACAAAGCTCCTATACTCATTCACTAAGTTCTGTTAAGTTCTTGATAAATTTCTGTTTGACATTGCTGCCTCAGTATCAGGCATAACATTAAAAAATTGCAAGACATTAAATCTATAATGCCTTTTATTGCATTTAAACAGGCACCTGATAGTGTCACTTATTTAGACACCTAAGCAGTCACACTATCTGAGTATGAAGTGAAATGCCAATATAAGATATAATAAAATATTTATAGACCACAGTACTCTAAACATGAAAACAACCTTGTGTTTTACAAAAGCATACTTTTCAGAAGAAACTAAAACAGTTGTCAAAAGACATCTGAGAAGTGTAACAAGCATAAGGTTTTCTCACCACTCAAATTTGGAAAAAAGCGATAAAGCCAGAAATCACAATTCATTATGAATGCTATTTGCTGGCAAATGAGATGCGAAAAAATTTAAACTTAACTTACAACAAGTTTTACTTAATGCACTCTTTACATTCAAAGCACTACATAAATAACACTTCATATACTTGAATTCTGTACTAAGCACCAAAAATCCAGCAGACTCAAGGACTACCAACTCTACAGCAACAAATTTAGAGTGGGTGATACTTCATATTGGAAACATGAATTTTGCTTGGATGCAGTATTAATCCCATTATATAGAAATAACACTTTTCAGAATGCATGTGACTTCTAAGGTTCGGAATCACGTTTTTGAAAGCTGTATCAATGTAGTCCCTTATCGATGAATATCCTTAAAGACTGACAAGGCTGACCCTTATCTCTGGCTTACCAAGAAAAATAGTTGAACTTTAACAAAACACCACTACTTATTCAAGGTGAATCACTTTCAGATGTTTGCTTAAACTAGGAAAAATGTATTTCCTCTTTTTGACTGAAAACAGAGGTTGAGCATGAATAGTTACCAACATGATGGGCACAAGAAAGAACATTTTAAGTAGCATCCAAAGAAAAACACTGAAACATGTCTGAGTATCAAAGTTAGTGGTTGTGCTTACATGACAGGGTATGTCTTATCCAGAAAAGAATTGAGGAAAGGTTACTAAGCTTAAAGACTTAGCAAAAAGACTGTAACACTGAAGAACTGCTCAACTCAGAAACACAGGTCCTTTAATATAAAAAGGTATTGCATTTAGCAGTTCTTCATGGACATATATGACTCTTCTCACATAAACAAAATGAAAGCTGAACTCTGAAATCCTACGTGAACCTGTTTCCTTGTACTGATAAATGCCTCTTCTCCAAGCAAACCACAGACTTGAACACTTGTTTGTTCAGGAAGACAGCAATAACAGTTATGTTCAAACAGAGAATCTAATGAACCAATACCAGATACAAGTGAAAGGCAAAGGAATATAGGTTTTCTTTGTCAGGAGGAGGACCTCTAACTCCAAAATTAACATCGTATCTCAAGACAGAGATGAAGCCAGTTTTATTCAGATCCCAGGGGTCTGGAATGACTAGAAAATCCATGGCTTGATTCCCGGAAGCAATCTGGCAATTGTTTAACAGGAGAGATACTTCAAATACATGTGTCAGTCATTCCCTTTAATTTGCCATTGCAGTCATTCATAGGTTTGTTTATTGGCATATGTATCCTCTCTCTACTGGTTTAAGCTGTCGAACTTGACAAAAGAAACAGCCATGAACTTTGAAAAGCAACATGGCAAGACTGTAAGAGTTCTATACAGAGGATTTAGTAAATTATCTAGGTTCCCTTCTTCCTTTTAATAGTATCACTGGAAAAATAATGCAGAGAGGCAAGAAAGAAGAAACAGTAAAATCAGCCACCCACAATTTTTGTCTTTGATGTAAATGCACAGAACAGCAACAACAATCAGCACAGGCAAACTAGGACTCTGAAGCAATATTTTGTATCTGTTCAAACAAGCATTTATTTTTACTGTTGACCAAAACTTTCACATGACAATTCCACTGTTTTCACAGGTAGGCATATACATCACTCATCACAATGAAAAAAAGAATGAAATGAATGCAATTTCCTTTTCAAAAATAAGGACTACTCACTTTTGTCACCATAACCACCACGAAGTTCTTTTCATCTATTTTGTATTCTTTAAGTGCAGTATCATCATTAAGGATTTTACCTGGCAAATTAAACAAATTAAGATGTTATTTAACAAATTGTTAGATGATCTCGAGATTCTCTCATATAAACACAGTTCCAAAAAAAACCCTAAACCCATAAAAACGTATTTTATGCAGATTTATAAACACTAATAACCCTACACAAAGTGTTTTGGATATTAAGCTTTGGCAGTAGAGCCACAAGTAATTCTCCTCCTTTAATGTCTACAGTACTAGTTAGCTTGAAGGCTTTTGCCCTAAGTGTTGAAAAGGCTTCAAATCATTTAAAACAGAAACGTTAAATCTAGAGAAAGATTTATTGGACTTCTATCACAGAGGAAAGGCTTTAGGATACAATAAGCTTAACTGAATAACTTATACCTGTTTACACATTCTAGACGCAGAAGAAAATTCCTTCCTGCTTCTGTTTGCCCTTTAGATGTCATAAACTATAGTTCCCTGCCACAGACTAGGCTGATCTGCATTAGATAAGTTTGTGACTTTGCAACTTTAACAATGCTCTTAAAAGAAGGCTAAAGCATTAGAAAAAGCTAGAACCATTCCATAACCTGCTACCTTGACAGAAGGATGAAAAAAATTATCAGACAAAATCAGAAAGATTTGTTTGTTGTACTACTACTTTTTATGTTTCATAAGCAGAGATGATACTGTGGGAAAGTAGATTTGCCTCACATCTCCACGAAGAACTCAGAAACACTTTAAACCACATAAGACTTTTTTTTTTTTACGATAAGCTGATTTAGAGGCAGTACCGTAAATCAGAAAATTAAGTCCATATTTCAATGAGTTTTATAGCATCTACTACAGAATTTTCAGGATATATTTTACGATTTTAATTGGTTCATTTTTTGAAGTTGTGTCAAGGACTGCTTCCCTATTTCAAGAGGAAAATACACATTTTCATAACCATCTTCGGTGCTCGTGGAATACACCACTTAACTGTATCTAGGAGGACACATCCTTACCCTGATGACTGCAAGGAAATCAAGCAATTCATATGCATTATGGCATGTGGAACACAAACGAGGTGACACTGTCCTACTCTCTACTGGTTCCACCAATCTTGCAGGTCCAATGCTCAAGAACGTATTATATGTACTGCAGTAGTAGTAATACTACTGATGGTGCAAAATCTGACTCAGAATCTACACAAGTTTACTTAAAATTTTCTGGTTTATAGGCACTTTGGAGAAGGAGTTTGCATAATGTATATATGCAGACATCTTATCTTCTTAGGATACACCACTCTCAGGATTCTAGACTTTACAGTAATACAGATAACACCACAACTACCTCACTGCTGATTAGCATAACCTTTCTTCGAAAAACTTTGCAAGCATTTTTAGTAATAAATTTTATAGTTTTAATCAGGTTCAGTTGGGCTATCACTCTGCTTTACCAAACCATAAAAATTCTAAAGTTTATTTTAATAAAATTAAAAATGTCATTGATACATCCTTGTTGTACTCTTGTCCAACAAAAAAATACCATCAATCTTTGGATGGTCTTCTAGTTTAAATTTTATTTCCTACTGCTTGTGAGGATTATAGAATGCTGCAGATAAATCCTGGCTTCTGAAAACATTCAAGTCGTATCATATGACCTTACGCAACCCTTGATTTTTTTAATCACAGAAACATGATATCAAGGGCATCATGCAATTATACATATTGCATAAGGCCTGCCTTGTTCATATTTCTTTACTACACATCCAACTTCTACCTTCATGTTCTTCACGTGCGTTCCCTTCACTGAAGTACAAGGGACATAAAACTTGCTAAGAAACAGTTCTGAGGAGTCCGTACAAACACGGAGAGACTCCTGACTTCCCTTCCATTAGCATCCTTCTATTGTGATCAGTGCCTTGAGCTTATTAGAAGTGGAAAACCAACACTGTTTACAAAGCAGTACACTGAAAAAGTAGAAAGATCACCAAACTTTCTTTCAAACACAGTTTGAGAGGAAAATGTGCTAGAGGGGGTATTTTTAAGTTCTGAAGTGATCTGTGTATTAGTGTCAGAATGGACCAGCCAGATAGAAAACAGTAAAAAAATATTGCCAAAAAAATTCAAACTATGTTAGCTCAAGTAAAGTCACTTCATGTCTTTATCTGACATTAGCCTGCTTTTTGCTAGCACATATGTGTTTCTAATGACAGAGCTTAAAAGTATTGAAAGTACCTTTGTATAGCAAGGATTTGGTGGTAGGTTTCTTTTCTTAATACAAAAGAAATAATCTGATTTTTCATTCTCTGAGGTATGTACAGGAATGCTTCAGATACACATAGCATAAACTGATCAAAAGACAAGAGTTAACCCAGAATATGAGATGTGATCTGTTTAAATCTTGATTTCTTGTAAGAAAAGCTATTTCTACTTCACCTAGCATACTCCACCCAGGACTAAAACTGTTAAGAGTATCATGCTGTAAGAGCAAAGATAACAACAGACATACACATATTAAAACCTGAAAAACTCTGATTCAAAATTAAGAGTTCCTTCCAGTGAGGCTTATTGATGGTTTTGTTTTTTAACTTATCTGCATTTCAGTCCTTATAATCTTTAGAAAAGTTAACATTCACATGAAAGTCAAAGAACATAAAAAATAAGGTAGATTCAGATACAGTATCGTCAGAATAACCATTACCTGCATAAATTAGTTTTTGGCCAGCTACTGGAAAAGCATCTTTCCCCCTTTCTGATTCTATCTTCTCTTTCAGTGCCTTTACCTGAAGAACAGAAATAGTCTTAATGAAAAAAAAAAAAAAAAAAAGACTAGTAGTTTCACAATAAAAAATACAAAATGAAGTACACTTTGTTCTAAGTTTTAAATACTAAAAAGTAGTTTTCAGCCACATCTTGATTTATGACAAGTTCATCAGCCTTCCAAAGACATCATTGTAACCACCTGCAGAGCAAGTGTTCTCTTCCCAAATAATCTCTTGTGCATAATCAAATTAGGTAAGTAACTTCTCCATGAGAAGTCTTTGAGTATGAGTTCACAACAGTGAAAAATTAAGAAATTTGGGCAAAAAATGCTTTTATGTACTGACCCATCTCCTGTCCCTGTTCCTTCTCTGAATGCAGGGGGTACACATGCTATACATAGCTGATGGCTTTCTTCATCATAATGACTCTTCAGAGAATGCCTGGGTTTTTTTGTAAGGTCACCATGATATTCAATTTAACTCACTGGAATGACTTCAAGTCTTGATATACAAAGACATGTGCAAACCATCCAGTTGTTCCTTGTATATAAGTAGTTTTCAACTCTTTCCCCCTCCTTCCTAATTTTTGGAGTTTGCACAGCAATTTTAAGCCCCCACACAATAGCATTTTGCCTTTTTTACTTGCTTATGCAGACCACAGACATTTAGTCTACACTTTCAGAGCACAGTATACATAGCTCAAATGACACTGTGTTGTCATGTATCAGAATGCCCACATTCTCCAGGAAGACTGCGTAACGCTATCCTAAAGAGATAAAGGATGTTCCTGTAGAAGCACTGCTGTACTGATACATTTGAAATCATGTTTTAAGACAAACTGCCTGTATACAAACATTCATTCTTCTTGCTTCCTGAGACACTCCCAATATATGTAAAACAATCAACATTATGAACTTATTACTCCAAACTAACTCCATCTTCTGAAGTTTTTTTTCCTGAATATTCACAAGCTTTTTTCATGAAATGCTACAATTGAGATGCATATACTCAGCTATTTAACCAGCTAAGCATGTGAAAATATGTTTACCTTAGCTTAATCAGACTGGCAACTACTTGTGCCATAGATAGCTGTAGTATTACTATTTCTTGTTAATTTTTAAAGCTGCACCTCACTATTAGGGTTGCTTGAGTATTAAATACACTGAAACATTGTCCCCTCGCTTCTCCCTCTTCCTCTCGGGTTTTATTTCCGTGTTTCTTTATCAACCTCTTTACCAGGCTAATCCTTTCAGTTTGGATGTTTGCTCCAAGGGGAAAAACAAATTTTAACACTCACAATAGAGCTGCACCTTTTCAGCAGTATACACAAAAAGGAGTTTGTTTTACCAAGCTTCATGACCCAGCAAAGGAGGCCTGCAGAATCAAACCTCTTCTCTAAGCTCACACCTTATGTAGGTGATTAAATCACTAGCCATACAAGGATACAGAACACAAGATACGACTTCCTTGTGGGACTACACCAAAATAGGAAGTCAACTCTTTTTTTCCTCAGCAGATGGAGGAAGGATGGCCATGGTATTCTTATTATACCCAGCACCTGCCAAAAGCTTTAGAATCAGTCTCCAGCCAGCCAGTTGCTTTTCCACAGCAAAACTAACAGCAGCTCACTGCCTTACACAAATCTTCAGGCAGGGTAAAACTGTTACTCATTTTAATAATAATCTGCCGATAGCATCATTATTCTCATGTACTTCGTTTACAAAAGCCTGCTCTGTCTCTAGACTTACGTTTACTTTAGAAGAGTATTTCTTTGAAAAACTAAACACCTAATTTATGTATTCCACCCCAATTATTATTTAAAGCTGGGATTTGCTCACCTTACAACTGAACAGACTCCTTAGGCCACAGATAAGCCATCAAGAAGTGTTTCCTGAACTTTAAAGTATTGGATACTTCAGGCAACTCCAGTTAAGTGTCCTGCACCCAGTTGGGCAAATTAACCCCCTGAATCATGTTAAAAGCCTGTTATGTTTTCAAATGCTTACTTTTTAACACATTGCTTACCTAGTCATATATTTATGGACTTGTACTAATCACTCAAAGATGAAGTTTCCAAGTTTCTTCTTTTGCTTACAGTCACCACATTCATAACAAATATTATAATGGGATCAGCAGGTATAATCTATTTTGAGGGAGAAAATTAAGGCTTGTTTCCTGTCCACTGCACTCAATCAGGTTACTGGTTTCAAATGTCTACTTTGTCTTCCTCATGTTTTATTCCAGACTACAGTCTTTTTCCTACAATGGACAAAACCAAAATCTATTCTCTCAAACAAAAATGTCTGAACAGCTAAATGTGGTTGTTTAGGTCAGGACATTAAGTGCACGTGTTAATTACTACACAATAATTGGATCCACACAAAAGAGAGAAGACATTTATTGTAGTAAAATATTGACAGTAAAATTCCAACAATCCATTTGCCTTTGCTGTCCACCTCATGCGCAGTGCTTCCGCATACTGCAATGTGACTGATGTACTGCAAGTGACCTGTGGCACTGCTCTCTTCCAAAACTTTCCATATAAGTCTGTGACAAATGACAGTGTTGGGCTTTCATCCCTTTGGCAGGTTCCACTCCTCTCCAGGCACAGGCATACTGCAGTTTACACTACAGGGCCAAGGGAACTGCGAAAAAATGTGGTAGTTATGACAATGGCTGAACAAGCAGCAGTACTCACAGACTTACAGAATGGGTTTGGTTCAAAAGGGACCTTTAAAGGTCATCTAGTCCAAGCCCCCCTGCAATAAGCAGGGACACCTTCAACTAGATCAGGTTGCTCAGAGCCCTGTCCAACCAGACCTTGAATGTTTCCAGGGATGGGACATCTACAACCTCCCTGGGCAACCTGTTCCAGTGTTTCACCACCCTCACTGTAAAGCATTTCTTCCTTCTATCTGCTCTGAATCTACCCTCTTTGAATTTAAAGCCATTACCCCTTGTCCTATCACTACATGCACTTGTAAACAGTCCCTCTCCAGATTTCTTGTAGGCCCCCTTTAGGTACTGAAAGGCTGCTCTTAGGTCTCCCTGGAGCTTTCTCTTCTACAAGCTGAACAAGCCAATTCTCTCAGCCTGTCCTCATGAGAGAGGTGCTTCATCCCTCTGATCATCTTCATGGCCCTCCTCTGGACCTGCTCCAACAAGTCCAAGTCTCTCCTGGGCTGGGGTTCCCAGAGCTGGACACAGTACCCCAAGTGGGGTCTCACAAGAGCAGAGTGGAAGGTGAGAATCACTTTCCTCAACCTGCCAGGCACGCATCTTTTGTTGTGGCACACATTGCCAGGTCACATTAAGCTTTTCATCCACCAGCACCAAGTTGTTCTCCATAAGGTTGTTCTCAATCCCTTTATCCCCCAGGCTGTGTTAGTATCAAGTGTTGCCCTGACCCAGGTGCACGACCTTGCACTTGGCCTTGTTGAACCTTACAAGGTTCACATGGGTCACCTTCTCAAGCTTGTCTAGGTCCCTCTGGATGGCATCCC
>VXBL01010307.1:78142-91225 GCA_013400195.1 Aramus guarauna
ACTGCCATCCATTCCCAGTGACAGGCTCTGGCACTCCCCATAGTCTGAGATCTGGGTGGCTGCATGTTTTTCAGGGAGCTCTGTCTGGGTTGCCACATCCATTCTGGACAGGTGGATACCATAGCTAAGCTCCTTCCAAGAGGATAATGACCACCAAGCGAACTTGCTTCTTAAGCTGGTAGAGTGACAATGCCCTCCCTGTGTGCCCTCCTGCGCAAACTGCTGTGCCAACTGCATCATCAGGCCCTGGCTGCCATGTGATGCTCCATTTGTCCACAGTGCTCCTGGTGGCTTGCACTGCCTGGGCTGCCTTCTGTAGGCATGAGGTGGCCACCATGGCTCTGGCAAGGCCCAGGCCATGTCATTTTCTCCCGTGAGAGTTGCCAGCTCAAGGCAGGTCACACTGCTCTCCTGGCACCTCCTGGCCTCACGAAAACCCCTTGTGTGCTGAGACCTGCCGCTCTGCTGCAGGCCGAGCCAGCTTCAAGTTTATACTGTAGTTCTAGCACTGCTGCACTGGAGGGTCATGTTACCTCATATTCAAACCTCAATAATATACAGTTAATCTCCAATCCCCACAGGGTTTTCACACAGGTTAGACATGGTTGTGAAGGGTGAATGAACTCATGCAACCACCCTTTGACTTTCTAATTCTTTGATACGATCATGTATGGGAGAAAGCGAATCTCAGTTGTTCCAGTATTGTAATCAGCACTCTATTTGAGTTGCAGCCAGTAGTAATCAAAGTGCTGCCTGTAGTTCTGCTACTAACACTCCTAAGACATGAGGTATCAAAGGGGTATCATTACTCATTTCTACTGCAGCAATGCTAAATATTCAATGTTCTCATGGATCCTCACAGTATCTGTTCCTTAAAAGTCAGTGACCAAGATGCAAAGGTTTGTCCTCATGAGGTTTACAGTTTCCTTTATTGAGACTGAGTTCAGCTTCTACTACATGCAGTTTCTGCTGGCCTATATAAAGTAGGAGTTAAGGTTAACTTACCTTTAAGTTACTGTTCTCCTATATACACTATGAATACATAAGCTCCAGTAAGAGTAGTGCATGCACTGCCTGCTAGACTCCTACTCCAAACATGAACCTTTAGGTTCCACAAGATTATACCCACAAAAAAATAAGTCAGCAGCCACAGGCTGCTTCGTGATGTTGAAGAGACTGCACTTCAGCTGTAGAATCCTCTTTCCACAGTCCAAAAAAACCCCTTTGGATCCCACTCCTGACATAATTCTTATTAATGTTGTAGTTTAGGTCAGGGCAGACTAAACACTCAAATTACTATGCAACAATCGGATCCACATGAAAGAGTTGGGTATTTATTGCCTTAGCGAAGTAGCTCTTATTAATGAAAACAACATTATGAAGTTACATGAAAGCAGTCATCTCTGCTTCTCCTTTGCTTTCTGACAGGAGCAGGGCTGCAAGCACTCAGGAGGAGCCGCATGCTGAGTTGGTGGTGTCAGCTGTCTTTGCTTGGAACGTGGTGACTAACTGTGCAAGCTTGGTCCCAGGCATCTCTAGAGGTCATCCATACCCAGGTGTCACAAAACACAGTGGTACTGAACATAGCAACAAACTACACATTTACTCCTCAAAGAACAGAGGCAATTTTTGGCTAAAGCCTGTCAATACAGTGGCCATGACCAGCTTCTTAAAGGAATTTGAAAAAAATGGAAATGCTGAAGAGAGAACACCATTACAGTTTTCAGTACTGGTTGTCTTTATTCTCTGTATTTGCCATACATGCCAATCAGTTTAAGAACAGATTGTATACTAAATTCAAATACCAATTACTTCAGTTCTCGGACACATTTCTCCAGCTCAGTTTATAAAAACTTAAATTTAAACTTAACATAGCTCAGTTAATTCGTATTATTTTGCTAACTATATCCATAGACACACTGCCATTTGCAAAGGCAAATACTGTTAATTTTTGCCAAAGATATCTAATGTTTTACGGTAATTGACAGTAACAACACACCATGAGTTCCAAATTATTAAAAATTCTGTAATGTAGTTCAAGTTGTTCCTATAAAACTGAAAATATACAAAATAGTCAAGTATCTTCCAGTAAATACATTTCAGAACATTGTTTAACTGTTTTATACAGAACAGTAATTTACATAAGGGAATCTGCCATATCTCAAAGGAATTCACTTAAGTGATCGTATCTTTTCAAAGGAGCAAACAGAAAGGACTTCTACTTAAGCCAAATCTGAACTACTCTAGTTTGAATCTGCAAGAGAATGCAGCCAGCTGCAGATGTCAGCATTCTCCTGTTAGAGGCAGAAGTTCAAGAAACACTCAGGCTAAAATAAGTTTTTATAAACAGTGCCTGCCTGTTCTTTTGGCTTTCATCACTCCCTAGCCTCAGAGGCCAGAAACATCCTCATTTGCAGAGCATGTACAATACTAATTCTCAGAATAAAAAAAAAGGAATAGATAACAGCCGATACATCTAATATAACAGTAACATGCTAGTGCCATAAAATTTCCTCTTGTAGTTCTAACTGGAGTGACTGAAGACAGCACCCACTAACAAGAAAATATCTGTGCCCTTAATTCTGTCAACAGAAAAGAATACATAAAAGCGCTCCCTGAGAAACCTGTGTTTCATCAGACACAGTAGTCTGAGCCACCTTCATTTAGATTTAAACTGTAAATGCTCCTTTTTCNACTGCTCTTCAGAAAGGCAGCTGCATCTTCCAGCTAATGGTACAGTGAGCTGCTGAAGAGAGCAACATCCTAAATTCTGCCTCTAGCAAATTAGGTCACTGCGAATTTATACCTCAGCATCACCATTAGTTCAGGGTTATTAAGTGAAAGTTAATTTCAGGAAAGCATACCCAGCACATTGATATGTCAAACTTTGAAAGCAGGTTTAAGACACACAGTCAATCTCTGTTTCCATAACATTATGACATATTTTTCTCAAAAATATAGATCTATAACCCGAATCTTCAGGCTACTTAGCTTAATTCCACCTGATCAGAGTTTAAAATATATTTCAGTCCTCAGAGAATCGCATTTTCCTTCTGCCCTAATAATTTTTTGCAGCAGAATAAAGGGAACCAATACTTTATGCAACAACTTCAAGAATGAGCATCAATTCTTCTACACTTACCCTAAGGATTTAGAAACAGCATATTGACACACTACGATGATCAACTTACAAGATGATTTTCTTCTGCCCCCTACGAATTTAGACGCTAAACTCTCCCTGCTATTCAGAGACTGAACAAAATGTCCTCAAGAATAAATGCCATACAATCTGTTTAAGAGTCAGAGCTGATGGACTCCAAACTGAAAAACTGAGGTCTTCCAAAGGAACACCAGTCCTAACTGCATCCCAGCTGGACATCCTAAAAACAGTTACATGAAACTGCTAGTGCTAAGTTGCCCAATTGTTCCCTAGTTATTTTAGCCAGCTAAGCAAGCAGGGCATGCTGGGTTCCAGCTAGGCAAATAGTTCCCATAGCTCAGTACGTTGAGCAAACTCCCTCCCTTCCCTCTCGCACACTAATTTCCATTTCTCCTACCTTACACACCATGCTAAAATAGAAGAGGAAAAGAACAGTTAATTCAAAGACACATTTGGTAACTCCTAATAAAAGAGAACAATACACTTCAATCAATTTTAATTTATAATTACACAGGCTATACAATACTGGCAAGATAAATTTCTGAATGTCTTGAGATCTATAGAGAAACCAAATATAAAACTGAAAAGGATCCCTTCTGACATCAAGCCACATACCCACCCCTCCAAACCAAAATCTTCATCAGGAATCTAAATCTTCACCTAAAGACACATAAAGTTATTCACTGCTACTTCTACCACAAGGCTGCTACAAAGTTTATTCTGATGTTGGAAGTCTTTTCCTAATTTCCAGCCCAAATTAATTCATAGACTATTAATACTCATTTCTTCTTATGCTGATGCTGTAATTCAAGCATGAATGGCCTTCCCACCTCCTGTGGTGCTTACCACTGTAAAAATATTCATACAACATTACCAAATCTTTCTCCCAGCTTATGAGCTAAGCTAGCCAGGGCCCTTTAGTTTCCTTTCATGTGAGAGTCTCAGTCTTCCACACCCTCCTAGCACCTTTTTCCTTCACCTGCTCTGGTGGAAATTCATGCCCCTTGAGTGGCCAGCACACACACAAAAGAAAGGCATCACCACTCTTACTAGAAGTGCCAGCATCTATGAGCTTCAGGGCTTCATCTTTTACTAAATCCAACTGATTAACCTATGCTGCTCATATGACAACCATTTCCAAAAGACTGAACCCCAATCAGGCAGCCAAGTATTAACATTAAACTTTATGTTCCTTAATTCCATCATGTTTCTACTGATTTTTACGCAAAATCATCAAATTATTAACAGATTAATAAAAGGACTATGAAGAGATGGATCCCAAGACTAACTCTGAAAGACCTTCACTACTAACCTACCTACAGGTGAACTGTTTCTTTTTTGAGAAGAAACCCCTAGCAAAGGGGGTTTTAAATCTGTCTTACAATTCTCTACCAATCTCCATCTTTTCTGTAATAGACTAACAGGTTTCACCCAGACATTGGGAAAAGCCATCATTCAGAGAAAGACGAAAGCCTTCAGTTCAAAGAGCTTTGCTCTCCTCCTCCTCCCTGAGGGAGGACATGCTAGTCTGAACACCTCCATTTAGAATTTAGGCTTAATATTCCCAAATTTTCCCTCCCACTACACATTATACTGCCATATAGACACTGCTTAAAGTCAGGTGAGTACAATGTAGTTGTATCAGACAATAAACCAGCTAATGTAGCAACAAACTGACCAGCGCAACAGGTTTTACTACCTTTAAACTCCATGATCAGCAACAGATTAATGGAATATATTGTGCCTACTATTGAAACTCCCATAGTATAAGAAACTACTTAGCTCATAAATAAATGCTTTGTCGTAGCTTTACTGACAACATTTGGTTCTAGCTACTTCCCTCTACAGATAATAAAAGCAGATTTTGCTGGCACAAACCTACATTTACAAGTATCTCATATTGTCTTGCTAAACAGGACAAATCATATTTAGTCAGGAGATCACCTCAATGGTTGCATGAACAGATTACTGCCCTACTTCAGATCCCAAAGGCATAACAGATACAGTAATTAAGAAAAACCATGGAAGAGGAAGACTCTTGTGAAAATAGCATGGTTTACGAGGTTAGTGAGTGACTGGAAAAAAAACTTTACTCAACTAAATGAGGCATTTAAAATTATTCCAATAATTTTAAACAGCCTCATAGATAGTATAAAGCATTCATAAACTTCTGCATTTACTACTTCCATTTACTGTGCTGAAGTTTGTATACAAACAAAGCAGCAGTGTTGTGTGGAAGATAAATAGTCTGGAATTGGTAAGGTACAAATCTAAATTTAGCTCTGACATTTACTTCCTGAGCAACTACCTCTGCCTTTCTAATTTCCTCTCCAAAACTGAGCTCATATACACCTAGGTGAAGCTTATCAGTCTAGTAGTTGTGGTTATACATTGCCCAGAGATCAACAAAATTAATTTCTGATCTCAAAGATGGCCTCTACACAATTCTACCCTGCATTTCAAAATTGATCTATGGTCTGTTTAAAAGAGGATACACTAGGGCTGGTTTTCTGAGGCTAGTGACTAAGAGCTGCATACATGCAGCTTTGTACTAACACATGACCACATAGATTTCAACACTAAAAAAAGCTTTAAACAATGGGGAAAAAAAAAACAAAAACCACACCCTCCTTTCAAAAAAAGCAGGTGTGGCTATTGACAGCTCTGAGTGCTCTCTATGAACCCACAAGGGCATTGTTTTAAGGAGAAAGCTTATATTGTCTGAGTGGTAATGCTCACATGGTCATGTTTATTAACATAAACAAATCTCCAGTACCTTTAAGCAGACAATTTTTACAACAAGGATATTTTCCACAAACTGATTTACACTGAGTGTAAAAGTAATATAGTAGTTTGAGTCTGAACAAAATTGACAAGACATTTTAATTATAGAAAGATACTTTAAAAAAACCCCTTTCCCAATACTGCATACTGACAAACCAGTCGGAGGGGTAAAACAAGTTTTATTTAGATATGCATTAGTGGCCTTAATTTAGAAAACAAAATAAAATAAAAGTTAGAAATACAAGGTGTGAAGCTCAGACATTCAAGTTGGGGGGATGGGGATATGGATTTCAGTCCCAGTTCTGTTTCTTTCCCTGAGCTTAACATGCCTTTGATACAAAAACACAGGGAACGACAAAGGCAGGGAGAGCAGGGAGAACTAAAGTCAGTTAGCCTTTAGACCACACTCCAAGTCAGCATGCTTATAGCAGTCACAAGCCCTTTCTTCTTCTTTTCATGTTCATTTGATGCTCCCTGCAGGGCGGCATGCCTCAAGTCCAATCCCTAATCTAGCACTGCCAAGTCCACCACTAAACCATGTCCCTAAGTGCCACATCTACACGTCTTTTAAATACCTCTAGGGACAGTGATCCAGCCACTTCCTTGGGCAGCCTGTTCCAGCGCTTGATAACCCTTTTGGTGAAGAAATTTTTTCTCATATCCAATATAAACCCTCCTTGGCACAACTTGAGGCCGTTTCTTCTCATCCTAAATGTTCAGCTCCTATCCAGGACAGGGTTCAGCTCTATGCAAAGGATGTAAAAGCAAGCCATTAAGGATGGGATCTGCAAAGAAGATTCCCCGGCAGAGCTGACTGCAGGAAACAACACAACGCTGTCAAGAGATCAGCAAGCACTAGCGAGGAGACTGCACTGCCGGGGTCCCATCTTCCCCACAAACACCCATGCTAAATAACCTGATTGCCTCTTACAGATAAATATACTTATCATTTGAGATTGTGGACATGTTGTGCTAGCTTTTGCAAGAAACTAATCATACCAGATTTACCACTTACAGAGACAACAAAGGTAAATGGCAAACAGATGTACTATAGGGTGGTTGCCGAGTCTCAGGAGTAGACACCCCTGCATGAGAGCAGAGACCAATGCACCTTTATATTCACCAGATCCTGTAAAATAAAAGGTCATTTGTTTCAGTGAGTATACTCCATCCAAGTATCCTGCCTGGAACAGTGACCAAAGATACAAACCTTGGTGGGAAAAAGCATTGCCAGCCATATCCTTCAGTCCAGTAAGTTTACATAGCCCTATAAATTTCCCTTCAGGAAAGTACTTTCCTATGTTTCAGAAATACCATGAAATTACAATCATAAAATCATTTTGGTTGGAAAAGACCTCTAAGATCATTGAGCCCTACCATTAACCTAGCACCATTAAGTCCATCACCAAGTCATGTCCCTAAGCATCAGTCTACATGTTTTAAATATCTCCAGGGACTCAACCACTTCCCTGGGCAGCCTGTTCCAGTGCTTGAAAACCCTTTCAGTGAAGACTTTCTTCCTCATGTCCAATCTAAACCTCTCTTGACACAACTTGAGGCCGTTTTCTCTTGTCCTATCATTACTTTCAAAAGGTTTGCCAGTAAACATGCTCTTGTATACACAAGGGCAGCAATGAGACTGTAGACAGTAGAATCTGCTCATTCTTTCATTAAAATGTACTACTCTCCACTAGCCATAAGTTCCAAAGGGAACACCTTCCAGCCTGTTGTTATCCACATCAAGGACAGGACAGATACCTTTGCTTACCAATCACACCTGCAAGACAGACATTAAATATATTAGACACAATTAGGTACAGAGCTATCTGCAAGTGCGTACAATGTGTATATTTAAATTCTCACTCTACTGGCGACCTTGGGAATGGTGGTCCAGATAAGTTTGAATTGTTGAGAAAAAACAACACACAATATTGACAAATGTAACTTTTCCTGCTGACAGCTAAACTGGATAAGAACATTCCAAATAAAACAATTTTAAAATTATGGTCACAGAGCCAATACATTTGAAAAATGCCTAAAATGTAAAAACATACTCTAATATGAATAAAATTATTTGTATTCATAATTTATGCTATCTTAACCTTTCCTTTATTAAATTTTAAAGAATATAAGTAATCCTCCTTTAAGTTCTTTGAAAATTATATTGTAACAGTCACTAGAACTTAAGGAAAATATTCCTAATATGTGAAATCCTAGCCTTCTTCAGCCAAGAATTAGAACTTTTCCTTGCTTGAAAGCTCTAACTCTAGCCAGGAAACAGGGAAAAAAGACTAACCACTGAAGAAAAGCACTAGTAAAAACCCCAGCTAATAAAATTAACACAAATTATCAGAGAACATAACTTGAAAATGCTAGTCTGCAAAGAAAGTATAAAAATTAAAAACACCCCAAATGCGCCCTGACAGTCTTCCTCTGGTAGTCTCTGAAGCTAACATTTCTGCAGAGTCATCTATCAAACCTCAAGCAGCAAGTACAAGCCCTTCAAATTCACACCTCCTCTGACTGTGCAAGTATATAGACTCATCAATGAAATCCTAGGAGATGCAAGAGCAACATAACAACCCTCTAGAAATGGAGAAAGATACCTGCTGTAAAATCAAAGAATTAAAGAAAAATGTCAGGACTTGAGACAGAAAGACATCTTTAACCTGGAAGGATATTTCTGATTTTGAACAGGATCATGAGAACACTGTTCCTCAGGGAAATATAAAAACAATCCTCTTATCAGCAACTTCTACAGCACTAACCTACACTGAAATACATGTAAGAAGGTCGTTGTCAGAGTAAGTTCATATGTTACAAGCCTCAAAGTCAGTTTTTACCATTGCACCCAGCAATATTCTCTGGCTTTTGCAGAACTGTTTCCAAAGTTAACTCTTCTGACAAACACAATAAACTACAAATTCAGCAAAACTAAAAGGACCACAACTAAATCTATTAGTTTTATATATTCTTGTATCACAAAATAAAATCACTTACTTATGAGATAAATGTACTACTACTTACAATTTGTTCACATATACAGTGAATTGTGTTAACCCTTATTCTTCACTAATGCTGCTAGATCAGGAGGTGTTTTTCCAACAGCAGCCCACAGTTTACCAGGAAAGCTCTAATAAATATGATCGATACCTTTTACAACAACCCATTATTGGTTTCCATGCATCTTTCCTAGTCCCAGACAGAACAAGAATTGATGCAAAGTATGCTTCAAAATTACACAGACTTTCAACGCTCATCTCCTTTTTTTATTATGTGCTTTAGTATAGCTCTCAATACACTGACCAGATATAGATGTAAATAATAAAATTTTGTGGGTTCACAAATCATACTGTATCCATTCAGAACACAGTCTGAACTAATCCATAAATTTATCACTGCACTCTCTGAAGAGAATTAAAGCAGCCTGTCATTTTATCATACACACCCTCCATGTACATATCGAAAAGTACCTGCCCTACATGTACCACGTTGTTCTTACACAGTCAAAATGTTTTTATACCCCCTACAAATCAGAAAGTAATACTTTGTGATGACATTGTCCTTTTCAAAATGAGAGTAGTACCTCTTTTTCCATGCATTATACCTGTTTTATCTGGAAAAATGAAATACATACCAAACTTCACTTTTTCCTTACTACATACCATTTGGATCCTGCTTTTGCTGGAGCGCACTCCCCACACATTTAATACAGCTTTGGTTAGTATCTAGTCTAAATGTCTAAACTTAAAAACCAGGAGCTTCCAGCAGCAAAGGGACATAACATTATCATCCAAAAATCCACTTACACATGTTTAACAATAATGCATAAGCATATTAAGTATGCATCAGAACATGCAGAAATTCAAACTTCCACAACTGTGTCCTGTTGACACGGTGTTAAACAAGCAGGCATTCCCTGCATGTTCAAACATTGTGACAGAACCATGACATATGAAAGCCATATTATGTGACACAGAGAGTGCTGCCAAAAGACTACTGACATCCTGAACATTCCTTGCAATCCTCTGCATTTCGTTAATCGAATTTTTAGGTTACAGGCACAGGGAAGCTGAAAAAGAAACAGGGCAGACTTATCCTTAACTTTCTTTGACAGTTGAAAGTGTTTGTTGAGTTTTTCTTAAAAGCCTATTTAAGGTTTTCAAAGTGAAAATTACAATAGAAGCACTAGATTTAGAAGCCTGCAATGTAATCAGTCACTCAGACAAGAGATGTGGCCACACAGGTCTGCATCAGTTTCAGACAGGGCTTGTTATTCGCTCCTAAGGCTTAACGTATTTACTCTCTCACAGCCAAGCAACACAAGCAGCAGCTTATGTAGCTAAACGCATTCTTTCATTTATCCCGGTTAAGTCTGAATGCTCAAGTACTGAGCTGCCCTGCTCAGAACACTAGAATGATTACAACGGGTAAATCCACCCCACTACAGAGCACAATGAGTACAACATTGATTCCCATGCACTCCAGAGGGGTTTTTCCCCCTAAAACTTAACAAAACCAGCCATGCCTGCAAAAATTTCTCAAGTTGATAATAAGCTTTCTCAAGTAACAGGGCCTGAAGCTAAATCTTTTCCACTTTTTTAGTCAGTCAAAATATTTGACAGTCTTCATCTAGCACGTCTACAAACAAGACTACTCCATGCTTCAAGTCTAATTTTTATTCAGTCAAAATGCTCTGTGGGCATAATTTAAAAAAACAACTAAACCAGAACTAAAGTCACATTATTAAAAGCATGCTCTGAACTTTAAAATCAGTTGCTTGTGTAAAAGCTGTAACAAGCCTAATCAGTTATTAGGAAGCATGTTGCTTCAAATTCTCACCAAAAGGTTTGTTTAAATATTCCTTACTATTAATGACAGCTTTCAGTTACAAGCATAACTTCTTGTTAGACGACTACTTTGTACTGTAATATCAAGTCTGTTCAAATTAATTTTGTATTGAGAAAGGGGAGAAATTACTAGAACCAGAATCCAGTTTTACAGAATCAGAATCCAATTTTAGAGCAACAAGTTTCCTGGGCCTATCACAACTAGATGATTTTTGGCCTTGTCACAGTATAGGGCACAGCTCCAAGTAAACAAGCCTACTTCTAGCAGAGAATCACACACATACAGTCCAAAGACTAAAAAGTAATGTTTCCTGAACTCCACAGAAAACCCACAAGTATTTCAAGATGTTAGAAAATTAATGTAAGAAACCAGTGTACTTAGCTAAAATTAGTAGCTTTCAAGATGAGACTGAGAATTTTAAAACATACACTTGTGAAACACTTGCTTAATAGATTACATTTCAAAGCATTTTCCAATTTTAACACATTTGGTTTCTAACAGAAGGCTCAAAAGTATCCTCTTAAGTTCTACAGCTTACAACACTTTCGATAAGAATTTCTTTCTAATTTTCAAAGAAGTAGACGTAAGGAAATTTAAATACATTTTTCATCTGTAGCAACTACATTTATAAACAGTGTGTGCAGTCTAATTTTCCATAATCCAACTTCTAGCTAATGCATTTTGCTGTCTCATAAGCTGGTGAGGATTTTGACTGGCAATATTCCTTCAGTTCTCTCCTTGATTTTATCTCCCAGGACCTTACTGAATATAGAGAACAGGAGAAAAGATGAAAAGAGAGCTTTTCTCAGTTACAAGTAAAGACTAATGTTTTAAACCATTGAAGGTTTCTAACACATGCTTCAGCTAGACAATATTTGCCATCTCTCTCTGCCACACTGTTCAACCAAATGAACTCTTTAGTCTGACTTCAAATGTCATCCTTTATTTTTCTAAGATGGAAGAGGGTAAATCAACAGACTTTATAAAAGCAGATGCAATGTTCCACAGTTTCCAGAGTTTCACTGCCCAGATGTCACATGAAGAGCTGCTGCAGACACACCTTCAGATGCTAAACTCTCCAAATCTTTCAAAAGAAGGCCACAGGGATGTCTGGACTTGGCTATCAGAGGCAACCATCTGTGTTCAGGCAAGTGACAAGGCAACTTCCAACCCTGCAATCTCACTTAAGGCCCTTCTCATCTCAGAACACAGTACTTCTCTAAGGATTTTTCAGCAGACTCCCATGTGCCAACAGAAAACACTTACCTTCAACCAAAACGAGTCCTCTCCCCCAACCCAGTCTTGAAAGTACAGATACACAGTCACTGCAACCTGCCAATAAGGGAGACTAACTCTATTATATTATAAGCTTCACCACACACCCGGACACCTGCTCTGCAGGAGACACCAACGTTCACCCTACAGCAGTCAGCAGAATCTCACATGCACTCCACCACCTCGTAGGTGCAGATTAATCACTACAGCTCAAGCTGCAGGAAAAACAATAAAGCATTCCTGCAATCACCCACCTTCATCAAACACAGTACAAACATACAGGGATGCATCTAAGAGCAAACGCTCACCAGCTCCTCTCCAGTACACACTCCTGCAGAGAAGAGCCCTACAACTCTCCCGACATTCCTTTTCTAGGTGGGAATTTGTGGAGAGCAAGCACCACGTTTTCCTTCCGCTGCACTAACCCCCCACAAAAGGTCATGACCCACTCCCAGTACTCCCTATTTAAAAACAGCAGAGATTACTACTTTGTCCCATGACCCACTAATCTACGGGTGTGGGCACGTATATTCCTGAAAGGAAAAAGTTTAGCTTCCTATAGTCCTCCTGCTCTCCTCCAGTGTACAACCAGAGCTATTCTCCCTTCCACCCTCTGGGCATTCTTCCCCAAAACAACGAGGACAGCCCATCCGCTGGCGGATTGGCAACAGCCCCTTTCCTCCAGCCGTGAAAGGTCATGCTCACCCAGCACTAAACCTCTCTGCACCCTGAGGAAAAGGGGTCACACCGCGACCACCCGCATCCCAGAAAGGGGCCCGAATGACCTCCACCCCGTCACGCTGAAGCGCCTCGCTCCTCTCTCCTACGGTGGAGCTCACAACCCCCACCACCCCGGCCCCGTTCCTTACCCCCTGCACTCCTAAACCCTTCCCGGGGGGGCGATGCGGGGTGTCACCCCATCACTGCTACACAGCCCCGGCCGTCGGCCATCACAGAGGCTCCGGCGACCCCTCCCCACACACACGCTGCCCGCCCCTCCCCCAGCAGAGGGG
>VXBL01010308.1:595-12048 GCA_013400195.1 Aramus guarauna
GTGTGACCAGCAGGTCAAGGGAGGTGATTCTGCCCCTCTGCTCTCATGAGACTCCACCTGGAGTACTGTGTTCAGCTCTGAGCCCCCCAAAATAAGAAGGACATGGAGCTGTTGGAGAGAGTCCAGAGCAGGGCCACAAAGATGATCAGAGGGCTGGAGCACCTCTCCTATGAGGACAGGCTGAGAGAGTTGGGGTGGTTCAGCCTGGAGAAGAGAAGGCTCTGGGGAGACCTTATAGCAGCCTTCCAGTACCTGAAGGTTTATCAGGGCATGTAGTGGATAGGATGAGGGCTACTAGGTTTAAACTAAAAGAGTGTAGATTTAGATTAGATATTATGAAGAAATTCATTAATGCAAGGGTGGCGAGGCACTGGAACAGGTTGCCCAGAGAGGTTGTGGATGCCCTGTCCCTGGAAGTTTTCAAGGCCAGGTTGGATGGGGCTTTGGGCAACCTGGTCTAGTGGAGGGTGTCCCTGCCTATGTTAGGTGATTTGTAACTAGATGGTCTTTATGGTCCCTTCCATCCCAAGCCATTCTATGATTTTATGACATACTGTCCTGTACTTAGGTTTTTGTGTAGCAAGCTCTCTGTTTAATGTGTGGATTTTGAAAGTGTTCAATGTATTGGTCACAAGAAAATTTAAGATGAAGTACATTCACTCATTTCTAAATGAGACATTCCTCATACAGTGACTGACACAGTTTATAAGCTTTCTTCACAAAAATAAAAGTATGCAAGTATAATTACAGCAAAATTTTTGCTATTTAGGACTCAAGTTTCTCTTGATGTTTTAAATAAAATGCAATTTTTTTTTTTATTTCATTGCTGTCTGAATCATGCTCACTAATTCAAAGATCAGTAGTGGTTGGAAATGACCTCTAGAGATCATCTAGTCCAACCCCCCTGCTAGAGCAGGATCACCTGGAACAGGTTGCACAGGATTGCGTCCAGGCAGGTTTTGAATATCTCCAGAGNNNCAGGATACCATTGGCCTTCTTGGCCACGAGGGCACATTGCTGGCTCATGGAGAGCTTGTTGTCCACCAGGCCTCCCAGGTCCTTCTCTGCAGTGCTGCTTCCCAGCAGGTCAACCCCTAACCTGTACTGGTGCTTGGGGTTATTCCTCCCTAGGTGCAGGACCCTACACTTGCCTATGTTGAATTTCATGTGGTTCCTCTCTGTCCAGATCTCGCTGAATGGCAGGGCAGCCTTCTGGTGTGTGCGCCATTCCTCTCAGTTTAGTGTCATCAGCAAACTTGCTGAGGGTACACTCTGTCCCCTTGTCCCATCATTGATGATCTCCTTTAGTCACATTCCTTACTGTCTACAAGGTAGGACTTGAAGCAGTAATACCTACCATAGTAATGAGCACGTCATTAAAGAAGTAGTAAATAAGAATGTAAGGTTTCACTAAACCAGCTTAAGAAAGGAGAAATAACACCCCTTGTTACAGAGGAAATCTCTTTCACCCAAAGGAAATTAATTAGAACTGAATCTGAAATCATTCCCTGAGATGCCACTAAGAAAGCTTTTACTGAAGCTGTGCTTCAATACAAGAAAGGATAAAGCAGCAACAAATTAAACAGGTGATTACCAAACAGTCTGACCAGCTTGGCAGCTGTACTGGTTTATAGTCCCATTTGTGACCACTCTGCTGCATTAGGACTCTTCTGAATGGACTTTCAACCTTAGAGTTAACTAAATCATGTTAGAAACAACTTCTGTAAGACATCTATTCCATAATTTGTCTATTACAAATTCATAATCCAATTTCATTTTCCCTAGTTTGCTACAGAATACAAATACTTTGAAAGAATGAAAAAAGTGGAAAAATCCACATCTCTTACAACTCATATCTCATATGACAATCTCATACAACAATGCAACTTACAACAGCATTGCTACATATTAAGAGATTACAAGATGAATCTTACGTCAAATCCATGCATGATCAGGTGGTCTTAAAAGTTTAACTACTGTCACTGAAACATTTTAAATACGCAGATTTTAAGGTCAATGAAAAGCATACAATTCTGAGACCTTCAGATGAGATGTGTCTGAAAGTGATCTAAAAAGCATTTACTTTAACACACAGTTAAGTTCCTAAGTGAATAAAATATTCAAAGATTAAGAAAATATTTGGGATCGCTAAAGATCTTAGACTCATTTTACTTCTTACCATAGAGACTTTATCACAGTAACAAATTACTCTCCCATTTTTGCTTTCTCAGTTACAGCTTCTCAATCTCATTTCTTTAAACAGGTGCATAAAGTGCTTTAAATCACTATAAAACTACATCACTTATGAGACAAGAATTAAAAACTTGTTTCCAGGAAACACCAGTGGAACTATAGGTGGAAAAAGTCAGTGTACAAAACAAGTCATGCCCTTGTACTAATGGACTAAGGTATTTACTAATACCTTACTAATAGACTGTTTACAGAAATACTTTTCTCAACAGGTTAACCTTATACTAGGTACTGGAAGTAGTCTGGCTGTGAACTAGAAGCTGAAGACTAGCGTCACCCATTGACTTCATTGCTACACTAAACTTGCAAGCAATAGAATGAAAAAAAAAATCTGTGACTAGTGTGACTGAGCCCCAAGTCCACGCAGACATCAGAAGGAAGACATGTCTTTGAAATGGAATTGAACAAGGTTGACTTCAGTCTGGACTGCACAGAACAACACACACTGTCACATAATTCTATCCTGGAAAGCTAAAGGTGTGGCATAGTCAGCTTCGGTCATATTTCTAACAACACATAATATGCAAACATTCAGATATGGAACCCAAATGGTATCTCTGACCACTGCAGATAGGAAAAGTCAACACTTTCACAAGACAGCCTTCCCATCAACTTGCTTAATATGCCTGGGTTAAGCATTAGCCAGTTGGCCACACATCTACAGAAAGTTAGAAGCAAGGTGCCATATGACTATGGAATAGCAGCACAATTCTCAATACTTCTACTGACTGCCCATTCATAGCTTCTGAAGGATTAATGTAGTTAAACTGAAATAGTTAAACTTTTCAACTTACATAATTAGAGATTATTCTAGTGATTGCAAATAAGCATACAGTAACCCAACAAATACTTATCAAAAGTTGCCATGGTAAGAACTAGCTACATTAACTACTGCCCTCATGAGCGCCAGCTTTTTCCCCTCCCAGTTATAAAAACATGCCATTTATTCGAACATGGCAAGGTAGTAACAGTGCTAGACCCACACTGTCTCATTTCCTTTTAGGTATAATAAGACAGACCTTACCACAATAAGGTTCTGAAAAAGCAATGAAGCAGACATTGGAGCATCAGGAGAGAAGGCAAGATGTTGGTTATCTAAAGTGAGCTTACGGGGGAAAAGAGAGCAAGCGCTATGTTATTTTCTGAAACTAATTGTAAAGAAGCCTGAAAGATTGGACAGACTGTTACCAACAAGTGCCAAAAGCCTCGGCCAATTATCATAACTACAATGAAAACATTAACTGCGTTTTTGCTTACCCACTAATTTTTTGTGGTTTCAAGAAAAAAGTTTTAAAAATTTCTTTAGGGCAAAATCCATAGACCTGCTCTGTGCATCCACCAAATCATAAATTGATGTCATCATGTTTGCTGCATAAGTGTCTTGAAATCCAGAGGCAACTGTGTCTTCTCCCCCAAAGTTTTACTGAAAATACTTAATGGCAAAAAAAGAGCCTGTCCTTAAGGTACCGGCTCCCACAACACAAGCTGTGTTCTCCCCACAAAGGTGAGACAAAGCACAGCTGATCCCAACTAGTATAACTAGTAGAGCTCTTTTGCACAGTCAGCAATGTTTCACATATCTGTAAATGCAGCAACTGCATAAGTCAATCCTACATCTATTTCTGGCTTTGTTCCAAGCCAGTTTACCTACTTACCAGTTGTGAAAATCGGGGAGATGTATAGACCTTTTGGCTCCAAGATCAGAGAAACTTTGTGTATATTTTGTACCAATGTTAACAGGAGAAGGTTAATTTGTACAGTAGTCTTTCCCTTACAAGCATTAATTGGAACAGAACTGATTTCCCAATAAGCCAGAACAAGCAAACAGTATTTTTTTTCCCCAAAAAAATCTTATAGCTCCTTAAGTATAGCCATTTATAGATTAAAAGGTCCTAGGCTTATTAAAGAAAAAACCAAACAATCATATTCTTACTTTTGACAATTTTCACCATTATATCTTTTTGAATCAAGGTTTTAATCACTACAAACTCTTTTTAGATATTTCACAAATCAGCATGTACCAAAATCCTATCAGCATGGCCTACAGAGAAGAAACCTAATTATATGTAAATTTAAACATATATTTATATGCAGAGATTGTTAGACCCAGTATGTCTTGCAGTTTGTAAGAAAAGCTATGCTACCAGATCTTGCATCCTTCTTTTCTCCCTTTTGGAGAGGAACTCTTTATCAGAGAGTGTAGTGATAGGACAAGGGGTAATGGGTTTAAACTAAAAGAGGGTAGATTTAGATTAGATGCTAGGAAGAAATTCTTTACTGTGAGGGTGGTGAGGCACTGGAACAGGTTGCCCAGAGAGGTTGTGGAGGTCCCATCCCTGGAAGTGTTTAAGGCCAGGTTGGATGAGGCTTTGGGCAACCTGGTCTAGTGGAGGGTGTCTCCACCCATGGCAGGGGAATTGGAAGGGACCTTAAAGATTATCTAGTTCCAACTCAAACCATTCTATGTTTCTTTTCTCCAAGCTTTATAGGTATCTCCTGCCTGAAACATCAGAGAGGGTCTGCCTCACTAATCTTAAGAGCCCCATACCATGTTTTGATGTAGCTGAGGACCACAAGACACACGGCACTTACCTAGTCATTGTGAGCACAACAGGCTTCATGCTAGCATTGCCCTGCTGCCAGTAGCTTGATAGTTGATGAGCAGAGAAGCTTCAGTCAGAACCCTGCAAGTCACATGTAACCCCAAGGTGGGCATAGTGGTAATTTGGGTCCTGATTTTCCTCTGAATTGAGATTCAGGTTTTGAATGAAACACAGATCAGAGAGGTTTCACCTACTCAGTGATAAACCTTGCTTCATCTCAACCTAAGGCACCAATATCATAAATTGGATAAATACATAAGAAGCAAACACTTGCTCAAAAGAATACCAATAAAGCCTATAAGGCTCCAGCATTGCATAAGGGTTTTATTAGAGGCTCACAAGATTTTTTTAAAAAAAAAAAAANACTGAGTTAAGCCACAACAAGGTCCCAGCTATTTATGGTTATTTAGGTCTCACATTTATGCATATGCAAGTACTGTTAAAGACAATGGAACTACTTATGCATATGGCTACGCTGCTGTCTAGGAAAAAATATTTTTTATTTGTCAATTCAGAAGAAGTCATAGACCCATTTTGATCAATCTCCTATGGAGCTTTGTCTACACAGTAGAAGCTGGCAGATTTCCTACTAGCTCCCCTTGCTAGCTCTTCAGCAGTCCACTCTGTGGGGTGAAAGGAAGCCAAAAGCCTTAAAAGTTCTGGCTGTGCTTTCCCTTGCAGTCTTGATTACCAGGGTCTACAAGTGGCCTGCCCTGGCACTGGGCCTCTATTACCATTTGCAGTCATTCTTAAAAATATAGCTATGTATGAATTACATTCCTGATTTCAAAATACCAAAGCCATTGTCCTTCCCTACTTGGCTTCACTAGGCATTCTCACTAGTGGCAGAACTGTAAAATACTGACACAAACATGCAGCTCAGAGCAGGTCAGAACAAGCAAACAGTACAGCATACTAATTTTCTGCTGAGGTACTATAGAGAATTATATGCTTCAGCATATTTATCAGGACAATGTGGTGTACCATTATACCTGAACATGCTGGAACTTAACCACATGCTTAAGACAAAACTGAAGATACAGTAGCACTGTTCCTCTAACAGATACATGCATAACTTTCTAAAGAGCTAAATCTATACTTCAAAATAACAATTTCAAGACTAAGTATACTCCAAATGAGTTTAGAAATATGAACATTAAACAGTTCCATTAAATTTAACCAAATCTTCCCCTATTTTCTCTAGTGATATTAAGAACAGTACCTTTCTGAGAAATTCCAGTTTTCATGAAGGTTTGTGATATTATTAGTAATCTTATATTATATAGAATATTCCAAGAGCAACAGCCAAGGAAAGCTATGACACATTTGGTACAGACAGTAAACATTTCAATGAGATGCCATCAAGACCTCTGTCATGGACATCTCATAGGGCAACTTTCAGCTCAAAGCCTTCCAGCAATTTTTTTTTTTTTTTTCCTTCAGAAAGGCAAGTCCAGTTTCCATTGAAGAAGAGTTTAAGACTGCAGTCTGCAAGCCCTGACTTCTTGGATAAAGAAAAAAAAAGCTCGGCCTGAGAAATTCTTTTGGGCTGAAACGTGCATCCCAGATACAAGGAAACAGTCCATATTTATTCTACTGATCCGCTGCTTTCTAACCCTTTCCCCTACATTTTCCCAAGAGAGTCACTTGGGCCCATCTGCCTTTGAAGTACCTACACAAGGAAAAAGCTTTCTTTTTAAGAATTGAATCCTTCACTACCAACAATAAAGCCAAAATGAGTGACAACAGTAACTATTTTGAATGGAGGCATGCTGACCCACAGCAGAAGCCAAAAGCAATGGCCAGACATTACAGCATTATAACCCACTGCAACAATTCTGAATTGCCCCATATCATCACCTAAACCAAATACTTTGCCAGTCGTTAATATTTCTCCTCACTCAGCTAGCTGAAGATATCAGTGTATGTCAGTTTACAATACTTAACACATTCTTACATGAAAGGACCTTCCTACTTTGCGTAGATGGAAGACTTATTAATCCAAAAATATTACTCAGTTCCCTGATGAGGATTATCTGTCTTCTTCCCACAAGAAAAAGGTAGTTTGAGTGTCAGTCTGCACGTCAATCTTCACAGTGAGAGAAGCCAAATAGATCAGTCATCCAATCTTTTCTATATTTGGCACAATACACTCCTAAAATAACAATCCTGAAGACTATCTGCATTACTCTCTGCCAGAGATCTGCATGGCTTAAGGAGTTTCATTTCATGCCTTCTTGTACAGAAGCTCCTTCTCCTCCCTCTTCCTGTAACATTGGCTTAGAACAAATACAGAGAACAATATGCATGTCTTCAAGACCTCTTCTGGACATACCCCTGCTTTCCCTCCCAAGAGCCTCTGGGAAGGATAAGAAACATGCAGTTGCAACTCAGAGCAAATTCTTGTCAGGAAAAGAAACTGAAACTCTGTTATTTTTAAGAAGATGTTTGAAGACTCTGAACAAGCCTATGTGGAACAGAAAGTACCAGTGCAGGAGATCCCAGCCCTAACCTTGGAGGTTCAAATAGAAAGCTAGTTGTTCTTGTTACAGTGACCTTGCCAGAAGCCAGCAGCCACAACTGCAGGGCAGGCAGTGAAGAATGCGTCTGTGTGCTTGGCAGTATGGAAGAACTAGTTTTCACGCTTACGACCGAAAACCTAATAGAAACCCAAGTATTCCTGTGCTTCCTACTGGCTGGGGCATCCGATATGCCTGCAGAGCACAGGAAACCTATTATATTGAACTGTTAATTACAAAGAAAAGAATAACTGACAGTTAAAAGACAAGCAACTCACGTATGTTCTATACTTACAGAAGAGCTCATTTTCCAGAACTATATGCAGACATTATTGAAATTTTTAAAAATAAACTTATGCACATTAATATAAACTCCATCTAGCCCCACTGTTTAAAAATAGCTGTTTATATTTCCATTTCAAGTTTGAACTTCCTGACAATATATTTCACACAACTATAGGAATCATCACCTTTGTTGTATTATTTATATAAATAAAACATAATTAATAAGCAATATGAATCATAGAATGGTTTGGGTTGGAAAGGACCTCAAAGATCATCTAGTTCCAATCTCCCTACCATGGGCAGGGACACCCTCCACTGGACCAGGCTGCTCAAAGCCTCATCCAACCTGGTCTTAAACACTTCCAGGGATGGAGCATCCACAACCTCTCTGGGCAACCTGTTCCAGTGCCTCACCACTCTAACAGTAAAGAATTTCTTTCTAACATCTAATATAAATTGACCCTCCAAGTGCAGGACCTTGCACTTGGCCTTGTTGAACTTCATGAGATTTGCACAGGCCCACCTCTCAAGCCTGGCAAGGTGCCTCTGGATGGCATCTCTTCCCTCCAGTGTGTCGACCACACCACACAGCTTGGTGTGGTCAGCAAACTTGCTGAGGGTGCACTCCATCCCACTGTCCATGTCTCCGACGAAGATGTTGAACAGTGCCGGGATCCTTAAATTTGGAAAGAATCTCCCATATTAAGAACACATTAGCACTGTTTCAGTGAGCTTCCATGCTAATAACAACTGCAATATTTTCTTACATTAAGCAAATAAGTCTTTAGTCATAGACTAGGCATCTCAAGATATTTACATCTGAAACTTTTTTCACTGAAGTAATCAGTATCTTAAACATTCCAATAAAATACATGTGTGGTGGTAAAGTTAAAATTGCAACAATAGAAAAAGTGAAAATAATATTAGTATCATACCTGGCAACTCTGCAGTGTAAAAACATGAAAAAAGTTTAAAAAGCGTAAAAACATTGATAAAATGAGAAAACTGTCACTGACTACACATGAATTTTCAAAGTACTTATTCAGCAACCAGAAATTAGAGTCCTATCAAATCAAAGCAATTTGTCTATTGTCATGGTTAAGACAATATTCTAACACTTGCCTGCTACAGCGCATTGATCCGACCAGGTCAAACTCCACATGAGCTGCAAACTGGAGGTCACTGCAAGTTTCACCACACATTTTAGATATTTGAATTTTGTACGCCTCTTCCGATACAGAGCTGGTAAACATTACCTGAAGGTAGTGGGGAGATCCTATTATCCACTAAGCTTTGATGCTTCCCTTTTAAAGAATACAAAGGATAACCAAAATAAAATTCTGCAGGCATTTATTGGTAGTAGAATGGGAGGTTTAAAAAAAAAAAAAAAACACACACAAAACTGTTTCTTAAATTGGTATTATCACAAATTAGGGGTTTTTTCCTTCAATACCAAGCCCTTTCAGTATCTGAAAGGAACAATTCTGAAGATACAAGCATGATGGTCATAAAAAAAATCCTCAGAGTGTAAGAGGGTATTTGACAGAAATAACTAGTGAAATGAAATGCATCTCCATGGGTCAAAATGAGGAGTATTAGTTACATACCTTTGAGGGTTAACTACCAGCTCAAAAGGACCTGATCATCATTGCTAACAGCTGATCAAAGACTCATTTCAGGTTGATCAAAAGCAAGATAACAGGATGCTCAAGAGAAGGCTAGAAGAGAGCTCAGTAAACAAGATATCAGACATGGTCAGATGTCAGCATGGTTTAGCAGACAAAACCCATTTCTCCAGCACTCCTACTTTCCACAGTAACCTTGGGTAAGTTACAAGGAGGTGCAGTATCAACAGCAGTGTGTCAACAATAAATACTGTGAAATCTATTGATGAGAAAAACTAGGGAAGAATTGAAATCACCTGGTGCAGTAGGTATATTAGTAGCCATTCCACTACAAGTTAGAATATTAGGACAAGAGAGATGAGAACAAACAGTATTATGTAGTATTTCCAGGAATTATGAGAATAGTTTACACTTCAGGGATACAAAAGAAATACACTGAAACAGTGTGAAACAAGGGTAAACTGACTTGAATTCCAGTTTCATCTCATAGCAAAGAAACCAGAATATTCAACAAATTTTAAGTTTAAAGAAAGAAAAAACCCCCACTTTTTACAAACACCTTCAAATCCTTAGTCATCAGATGCTGAGCCCTATCAAAAAATTGGACATTTCTGAGCAAAATTAAGAGCGATAGTTGTATCTGCTTTTATTAAGACAACTTGAAAAGTATTTCATTAGTTTCCAGACAGAAGGTAAACAATTCCCAAATTCAAATGATTCTTAATTCCCAAATTCAAATGATTCTTAAGTATCAAATAATTAGAGCTGCTGGCTTTTTTCAGTCAAGATCCAACAAAACTGATTTTCCAAAAAACCAAAACACCCCCCCCACAAAAAAAAGCCAACCCAACACACATACACCCTTAAACCCACAAACCTATCTTACAGGAAAGAATAATCAAGACTATTCACCACCAAGCAGGATTCTCCAGTTCTGCAGGGCAGTGAGACAGGAAATCAGAAGTGTTCTACAGGCAACACTGCCTCCGGGTTAAAGATAAAAAAAGGGAGGGAAGCAACAGAAAATAATTTTCAACTTAACCACATTCTCCTAGTCACCTAGAGACAAGTAATAAAGGCCCTCTTAAAGGCTTGAGCAAAAGAATGAACTGTAATTCTAGAGTTTTAAGTGAGAGCAGAGCAAATAAGTAAAATAAGACAACCTTTGGGTCTTCACAGAAAATCCAAGAACACAGATTAGCATTAGAAATGCCAGAACTCAAACCAGATCCATTCTCTTATCACCACTGCTGCTAAAAACTAGCTTTATGAATTTGTTTAAAGAACAGCTATGTGGCAACATATAATTTCTATTTTAAACAAGCTCAAGCCAAGTTTCACCAATACTGGAAACCAGCAAAAGCTAACAGAAGCATTCCCACAGTCACCACATCCCCAGCCACTTGTTTCCACTCCCACCTCATCCTCTCCTGCACTGGGATAAACTTTTGCACAACTGCACCATTACCTTTACTCCAATTTCAAGCAATAACAAATGCATTAGAACAGTAAAAGATCTTATGAAATTCAAATCCATCATACAGAAGGAAAAAACTGATCTTCAAAAGTATCTCGTACTCTACATGTTTGAGCTTTGAGTAAGGCACAATTGCACATGTCTACACACAGGTATCACACTGAGCAGTACCTAGACTCTACTGAGTGACAGTGAAGACTGAACCTTGTGTAATTTTATTTATGTGTTCAATAAATATCACTAAATCCAATGAGACAGAAAGCTCCAGATTAGTTAGTTACAATCTAGTTACTTTGCATAGGAACAAAGAAACTGCCATACCAGATCAAACCATTTAAGCAGAATCCTACTGCTTGCAATAACTAATAAACGATAAAAATCAGACGTGGTAGAGGGTGATCTTCTTTCAAAAAAAACCCACTCTCAAGCCACAGAGCACAGAAGAGGTAGGAAGTGAAACTTCTCTCACAGTAGTATTCAGCTTGAACTGGAAGCAGAAAATTTGGTGGCTTATTTTAGCAGACAGTGAAAAATATCCATCATTATGGACTTGGTTAAAACACATATATAATTATATTTTACTTAGCTATTCTTAGCCAAGGGAAATAAGCTTTTTTTTTTTTTTACTTTAGCTACATTCTGACAACATGAGTTGAGAATATTTCTTAAAAAAAAAAAAAAAAAAAAAAAGAGA
>VXBL01010314.1:204-11314 GCA_013400195.1 Aramus guarauna
CCCCCAACACACACATTCACTCACATATATACACACATCATAATTCATGCTACATCAAAGCAGTGATTACCACAGCTTCCTGGCTGTCTATTTCTGTTTATTTATGGTGCGTTACACATTTTAATGCTATTCTCATACAGCGGCTCAGCTGCTACTGTTCTGTATTTGGGTGGGAAAAAAAGAACCCCAAACAACAAATGGCTGTAACATACAGTATGTTGTCCCCTGGGAACAAAGGGCAAATGAATGCTCAGCACCTTCCAGGGAACAGCAACTGGGAGTTATTAATAGCATGATTCCCCCTCCCCATTTCAATCTAGTTCATGGCTATGCACTTGAGCAGGGAGTGGGGGAGTGATGTGGGGTAGGGAGAGAAGGGCCGGAGCTGCTCCCAAAGTGACCTTTTAAGCCAGGCTGGCTTCAGAGGAGTTCTTACATCATCCTCCATCTCTGTGATCATGTCTAGCTCTGGGCTGCTTCAAGGCAGGGGATGGAGAAGGGAGGGCAAAGGTTTGACATCGGCCTGAGGAGAACCACCAAACTCATGTCTTGTTTGAAGCTAGATTTGAGCTAACGGTAAGAGATCAGCTACTAAAAACGCTGCCCGCTGTGAGGTTGCAGCCTGTTCCCTCTTCTCGTCCCCATAAGGTAAAAACATGAGGACTTGACTTTATTAATTTATTTAAGGAAATGGCAGTCAGCTCTGGCCAAGCTGAGCATACGAGATTTATTTCTCCTTGCTGTCAACCTTACCATCATTCCCCCTTGAAGACTGACTTCTCATTACCATTACTCTCCTTGCAAAATGCAAGTCATTTTGTTTATGCCATGGGAAAAATATATAATCTCTTTAAGTGCATCGACAGTATCAACATAAAACGAATAATACTGAACAGGCAGCAAAAACAGAAGCCATTGTGCCGGCAATCCCTGCTGTGAGTGACACACAGACAGCCGCTGTGCACCTCCTGCTGTACCCTGGTGTGTAGGAGTGACACTTCTAAAAGGCTCTTTTTACATCCCTTAATAATCCAGCCATCCTTGTGAGTGCACTGCGGGCACCGTGCTACCAGCAGAGCTTCTGCTGTAATAAACTGCTCTTTTATATGCCCAGCGATAGTGCCCATGAAACATGCTGCAAGTGTATCCAGGGTCTGGACGCCCTCATGCATAGGGCAGGGGAAGTGCAGCTACGCACTTGGTGCTGTTCCA
This sequence comes from Aramus guarauna, assembly GCA_013400195.1. Taxonomy (NCBI): domain Eukaryota; kingdom Metazoa; phylum Chordata; class Aves; order Gruiformes; family Aramidae; genus Aramus; species Aramus guarauna. Next base: position 1,417 of record VXBL01010314.1, read on the forward strand.
GCCTACCTTGGCCCTGAACTAAGAGAAAGAAAAAAAAAATAACATCTTTCACCTATTCTGTTCACAGCCTTTTTTTGCAATGGGAGCCTCAGCTCAGACCAAAGGGTCTGGCAGTTTTTGAGAGGTCTTTGTCCACTGAATGGAAGCAGAAACAGCACAAACTGCTCTTGATGGGAGCAAGCTTCAGGCACTGTTGCATGGAGTCACATCTCAACCAGACGGCCGAGGGTGAAGGGATCCATGCCTCTTCACAAACTTCTGAAGTCACCTAGTCCCTCCTGACACCCTGTTTGCAGAAGCTGTTACAACACAAAAGGGTAGCACAAAAGGGCTAAGCTTTGCGTCACTTATTTTTTCAAGCTACTACAGTGACATTTGTGTTCTTAATTTCACAGAGTTGCTGAACTTCATTAATTTATATGTACTATGTAGCTATTTTTATACATATATATATATTTATACACAATGGCAAGGACAGACTCTAAGCCAAATGTTGACCTCATGCACAGCTAAAAAAGGAAGCTCTACTCACGCTGGCAAGATTGCACTGGATTTACAGGGTAAGGAGTGACAGCCAAAGTGTCTGGATGGTATAGTCTACGCAGAGTTAAGTTTCCTACACACTCATCCCCTGCTCTATCCATGTACTGCTCTCAGGGGCCTCAGCAAGTCCCTTCCCCTCAAAGATTTGACAGGCTTCCCAAAGGAAAGGAGGAGAACCCTTATGTGGAAGGTGGGTTTAGGTGACAGCACTAAGCAGGGGAACCACAACAAATGCCAGGGAGCTTGAAGGAGAAGTCACTAGGGGGACCAGTGAGGGGGAGACCACCTCTTGCTCAGTCTGGACTACCCCTGAAGAGGTGAACTAAAACAGATGCCGACCCCTCTGAGGGAACAACAGCCAGAGGAGGCACCTGAGAAGAGCACGGCTGAGTCTCCCACCTGCCCTCGAGGGGAGCTCCGGTTCAGGGGCAGAACTGGGTTTGCACTGGCCCTCGGCAGGTCTCGGTTTCACAGGCCGGTTAATCCCAGACGGCATGTGCTAGCTGAGGCGGGACGGTAACACAATCCACATGGAGGGGTTTCGTAGGCAGAAAGAAATGCTCCTGCTGTGCGGCAGCATTCGTAACTGGGAGTATTTTTAGCCTCCAAGCTCAGGGCACATGGGCAGCAGCCCCCGCGCTGAGGGGGATGTGGGAAGAGCTCCAAGGAAGCTGTTTGGGACGGCCAGGTCAGCAACGTGGGGCTTCAGCGACAAAATTAAAGGTCTTAGGGCTGTGTTTAGGTGAGAGAAGCTAACAGTTCAAAAGAGTTGCTTGGCTCAGAAATTTAGTTGCTGCTGGCCGGTTTCAGGGCTGACCATCAGCCTCATTTTTTTCACTGTCCACTTCACGATCTGCGGCTGCAGTTCTCACACCACCACCAAGTACAGGGCTGGGTGGGCTGTTGCTGTGTTTTTGCAACCGACCTGCTCCAACTCACCAGAGAAATTAGAAGCATCTTAGGCGCTCTTCTGTCATTCAAGGTTTTGCTGTCACCACAAATCAAATTAAAAAAAGTTCACTGTGTCAAACCACGTGTTCAGCTTAAAGCTGAGGCGTATAAGAGATATTTTTATTACTTTTGTCCTGTGTTGACAAATCAGGGAAATACCATTCTTATTACAGTAAATTATTTTGGGTTTCTCAATGGGGTAATTCAGACTAAACTGTTCAACCCAAAATGAAATGCACAATTCATTCTCCAGGTGTGTGTTTAGTTCTCTTGTTGAACTTTGTTTCCTTTTAGTTTAGGTCACTTTTAAAATGAAAAATGTCATTTTGACACAAAAGGTCAAAAAGTTTCATTTGGAAAATGTCAAAACAAAACATTTTTATGGGCTTGTCCCTACTTTTTTTTTTTGACAGAAACTCAATTTCAGGAGAATTACATCTCCAAAGAAATTTTCTAATCCTAAATAGATTGTAAAACAAAAGGAAAGTAGAAGAACAAAATTAGAACATCAGCCCACTTTCACTCAGCTAAGCTGTGGTCTTTCTTGCCACATGAATGAACCCCCTAAGAACAAGGAATAGGGATTAGGTGTCCTTGACAAACACTGCTTTTTTTTGGAGAAAGGAGATAGTTCTCAAGAAGAAACAGGGAGCATGCAAGAGCTGCATTCGTGAGAACGGTCATATTCCTTTGCAGGCAGATCCTGAAATCAGCAGAAAAGTGCTGCATCTAGAAATATTTCTGTCTTTTATCCCCATGACCGATTACACAGGCTTTGCAAACTGCCAATAGCTGTGTAGGCAGTGGCACTCCTGTCACAGGAAAGGTGTTTCTATTTTCACAGAGATTTGTTTGCTTTGTCGAGACCCTTCAGCATGATACTAGCAACCTCTCAAATCCAGACTTGCAGCGCTTTACCATAAGCAGTGAAGTAATCTTGGAGTCCTGACTTGACTATCCATATTCCCCACTCTGTTCATAAAATGTTTTGCTGTTTACAGCAGAAAAAAAAATAGGTGTATGAACACTATCTTGTAGCTGAGGCCTTTCAGTGACTCCTTGTGAGGAAAATTTAGGATTAGAGATAACGCTTGCTTTTCTGCTGTTGGGTCCTTCCTCCTCCCTCTGTTCTGTCCCCACCTGACACACACCCCAGCAATGATTAAATCAATGGGAATTAATCATATCCAGTGAAAGAAAAGCATGCCTGTAGTTTGCCTTTTCTGTGTGATGGAGTAATACAATCAACTTCAGACATCATTTGCAATTACTCTTGTCACAGGCTTTTGGCCAAATTAACCACTGTTACATGCAGGCAAATCCGGAACTGTTCCCTCGGCTTTATCGTTCACCTCCGAAGGTACATGCGATGCATTCCCTGCATATTGCGTGTATCACAAACAAAACCAGGGAAAAGTCACAGCAATTTCATCTTAGACTATCACGAATTTCTTGCTGACCTGATAACCTGAGTAAGGACGTGTGTGTCCTTTTCCCATAAGTCAGGAAATTTCACAGTTTCGGGGGGGTTGGGGGGGGGGGGGGGGGGTGGGTCAGAACAGCAAGACACCATTTCAAAATTCTTCTTCAATGCAAAAATTGCATTGATTTAAAAAAAAATAAAATCTCACCAACCCTGGTGTCCCATCGAAAAGTGCTTTCCTTTATTTCAACAAAATCTTTTGGGAAACAGGAAACCGGACCTGTTTCGGGCAGCCTCCGTGGCCGCCGGGGACCAGCGGGCAGCGCCCGGGGAAGGGGGGCAGCGCCCGGGGGCAGCCACGGCCCCGCCGCTCCTCTTCGGGCGGCACCGGCGGGGGGGCGGCTCCTCCTCCCGGTGCCTTTTGGGTCCGGGTGTTCCTGCACAGAGTAAATAAATGCTGAGAGCTACCCGGGAAGCAAATCTGTCTTGTCATTAAATTAAGCAAAAGGCATTTTGAGGACTAAGTGCACGCAGCAAATTAACGCATTCCTCGGCTAATTACCGCTGGCCGAGGGCTGGAGGTAGGGGTGAGGGAGCAGCTGGGGGCTGTGTGCTCCCCTCTCCCCGACCGCATGCAGCCTCACACCAGTAAGGAGTGCTGGTTTTGGAGGGGGTTTCCCTGCACCCTTCCTCTTCAGTTCTGCTTGCAGACGGGTGGGGTGTGCAGCCAGACCCTCAGGTTGTGCCCAGGGATGCATAAAGCAGACTGGCTTTGCCGCCGGGTGGGCACCTTCTTCATGAGGCTGTGCCTGTCCCCTCTGTGTGGCACCTGGGCTTGGTCGTGTATTTACTCCCAGAGCCCTAAGTCACCCCTGCAGTAGTCACCTCAGCCATGCATCTCATCATGGCATGTTTAATTAATGAATTAATTATGGTGCGGCACTGCTAGCTACCTCTATGCACCAAGTGGGGTGTATGGTCAGTTCAGGGGGCTCCTGAACCCCTTAGCAGCCTGCTATGGACTGCACAAGGAACAGGTCCATGTTTATTTGCAACTCAAGGAGCGTAGAACTCTCACACTTACAGCCATCCTGACTGTAGCAATGTCTTTGTCCTGCAGTTTGGCTAACTTCTCTAGGATTAATTGTCAAGAAGAAGAGGAGGAAAAAACACATTTTTTTTTAAAAGAAGATCCCAAGAGCAAGTGCAAAAGCTGATGACAAAGAAGATGAGTTCCACTGGGATCCAAGAAGTAGGTGTAAGTCAAACATTAAACCCTTTATTTAAGAAAATTAATAAAGTTTTTATTAAATATTAATGAACATGGCTGGAGTCCATTCTCTGCCTGGTGAGTACAAAGCAAAATTAAATATGTCATTCTTCTCCCTATAATGTGATTGGTAAGGGTTAATTTTAAGGTTAATTTTTTGCCACTTGACACATAGATTTCAGCAGACTTACATAATATAATCACAACTGGCATTTCACCGAGGTGGCAGGTTCCTCACAGAGGCTGCCCACAGAAATGTTCTTTTCCTTTCCTCAGAGGGACCGGGGAAGAGTGTGTCCTCTGGCTACAAAACATTAGTGCTCGTACTACCAGGGCACAGTCATGCTCTGCTGCCAATGTACTGCATGATCTTTGACAAGTCATTTCATCTTGAAAAAGTTCCATAAAATTGCTGCCAGGATGTGAGCTTCTCCTCAAAATCAGGTGTGTATGTGGAGTGATGGGTTACCTTCAAACCTTGTCTTCCTAGCAGAAAAGCAGCCAAGTGCCAATGCAAGAGGTGTATATTGAGGAGAGGGGAGGGAAGGGGAAGCTCATCTTGTCCTTCCTTGTCATAGAATTGTAGCACAGTTTAGGCTGGATGCACCCTTGGAGGTCTCCAGTCCAACCCCTCACTAACTAACTGTGGCTAACTTTAAACTTAGAGTGGGTTGGTCAGGCCTGTCCAGTTGAGTTGTGGCTGTCTCCAAGGATGGAGAGTCCACAACCTTGTTGGGCACTTGCTTCAGTGCTGAACCACTCTCGCAGTGATCTTTTTTTGCGCTGTACTCAGGTAGAATTTCATTTACTGTGACTTGATGCAAATACTGCAACTATCACCTTGCTCTGATGCAGCAGTAGTCCCACAGAGAGGCAGCGAAGCCCCGTGCTGCTTTGCTGTCTTCCCTGAACCACCTCCCTACATGAGGAGAGCACTGGAATGCCCACTGTGCTGAAGCATCACGTTTCTGCAGGACTGGGTGGCCAGCTGTGACAGGGAAGCCTGGTCCTTGAGAGAGCGGGTAGGGGAAGGAGAACAGTCCAATCCTCTCAGATCAGTCCTGAGAGGGCACCCAAAGGCTCCTGTCCAACAAGGAGCCTGGGGCAGGCAGTCCCAGGGTATCACCAGCTTCCCCAGCCCTCATGAAAACCCATTGGGCTCCTTGGCTGGAGGTCTCTTGGGGAAGACACAGCATTATTTCATTTTCAGGGGGCTTGAATATTCTGCCTGCCTTTGGCCTTTATCAGCCTCAGCTCTTTTTGTAGCCCTTCCATCTAAAGTTATTGTTCACATACTGTAGCTAATTCCTTTTGATGAGTTTCGCAGCAAATACAGCTTCTCAAATACTTGTTATGCCAACTCTGTGGATGCTGGCTTTGCACATAAGGAAAAAAAATACATGGATGGTACATCCATCTGTAGGTAAATTAAAAATGAGAGCTACTCAGTGACTGCTCTGGACGTGCGTAGGTGTTTCTGTGTTGCGTTTGTTTTGGCTGGCAAAGCAGGAAACTGTGAACATCCTTAAGGTTAAGAAAATGCACAAGGACAGGGCATGATATTTTCAAGACTGTCTTGACCTGAATCTGTGATTAAAGAAAAAGGAAATAGTATTTGAAAAACTAGTAAAGGATCGCTAAGATATTCAGGGCCTTGGAGGGAGAAATCTGCTTTCACTTTTCCTGGCATTTTGCCTGTCAAATTATGAGCTTATTTGTGGTGCTAAATGCTTTGCTTGTGTCTCAGAAAAATGCTGGAACTCCTGGCTTTTTTTCCAATGGAAGGGAGAAGTCGTTAATGATCCCAAAGGTTAAGAAATTGGCACCGTCGGAAGCCAGCACTCCTTTATTTATTCATCAGCTGGGCTCTGTGTGGGCTCCTAACATGCAGAATTCCCCACTTGACTGCCTGCCTTCCCCAGAGACCTCTCTGCATTTGCCCGTGTGTGCACACAGGCATCAACCTATGCATAATGGAGGATTAGGTATGCAGCCAGTAATATAGTAGAGATATACTTGGACCAAAACTATCATGTGGTTCAGCTATAGGCAGGGGTCTCAAAACAAACATTTTTGCTGGACCTTTTCTTTGTTTGAGGTAACCCAAACTCTGAATTGCACTATACACCCAAAGGCTTCAGAGACATTCAGCTCTGGCACGGGCTATATGTTTCTGTGTCTATATCTCCTAGATCCATATAGAGGCAGTGTGTCCGGGGCCACTGACCGCACACACACACACACACCCGCCCCGACCCATACTCCCTGGTATATCTGCAACTAATCCCAGGAGGGTTGGCATAGGGGTGAGAGATAACTGCCCACGGTCCCCCCTACAGATGACCTTCAGTCTCAGGGGGTTTTCATGTCATAGTTTATAGCACAATGTCATGCAGGCAGTTGGCTTCAGAAAGGGCTGTGTGAAACCTGAACCCAGGCACATCCCTGTTGAGCATTTTGCAATCTGTGAAGCTACAGGATGCCCCAGGGCATATGGAAAGGCTCTTTCCAGCTAATCAGGACCATCTCTGATGCTCCTCAAAAAGCAAAGAGGAGTCCCCTTCTGCTGCGCCTGTGTCACCTCTGTTTTGGCATGCACAAGGCCTGGGGCAGGTGAGAAGGATCACAAGAAACACAGCTACTTCTTTCTTTCTGCCCTGTCTTTAACCTCCTGCTTCTTTTTATCACCAGAAGGTTCTTTCTGAAGCATGGATGTGTGGCAGTGACCCTATGAAGGTGCCTAGCCTCAGCCCTTTTACCCAAAATGGAGGAGACCCTCTGGACCAGGTCAACCTCTTATTTCCAGTTTTCAGAGACTTTGTTAGAAGACAGGTGAGTGCATCAGCTTAGAAAATCCTATCTATTGAGATCAGAAGGTATTACCTGCTCAGGCAATTAAGTGTAGTGAATTTTCCTCGACAGTGATATCCAGAGAAATCAAGAATCAACTCTGCCTGGCTTTCCATTCAAACTTCTCTCCAAGGAAGCACAGGAGGGGAAAAATTGGAGGCAATTACAATAAACTTCATCCTAAGCTTTGTAAGCCTTGCCCCTATCCTTCAGCTTGTCCCTTACCTTTTCTGTTTAATTTAAAATATTCATCCTTCAAAGGAAAAAAGGAACTTTAAAAGGAGGTATGGAGCAAACTTGTTAAAAATACAGGCAAAATTTCACTGCTTGTTTGTGGAACTGAGTACAGAAAATCAAAAAGTGTTCTGGCAGAGGAAGAAATGCATTTATTGAGGTATCACACTATAGCAGTGCACGGAGGCCTCTAATGAGAGCATGTCCCGATATGCTAAGTAGTTCTTATCTATATGGGAAGTTGCGTTCCCTGACATCTTCTGAAATCTAAAGACACAGCGACAAAGCATAGTGGCTTCTCTTTTACCAGCAGGAAAAGTAATGCACTGAGAGATCAGTCTTCATACCTCAAAGCCGAATGCTGAGCAACTCCGAACAGCGTGCTTAGTCAGGCTGACCCCTGTGCCACGGAGCTGGGATCCTCGTGCCCATCTCCTCGCGTGCAGGCCAGCACCTAATCAGATGCCGACTCACACATCCTCTGACATGTATCACCCGTGCACCATACGCTGGGACACAGAGTTTGCTCTGTGAAAAGCCCCTAGCATTCAGTTTGTGCTAGATAAATAATAATGGTATTAATGGACTAAAATATTAACATAAAGGACTAACTGTTGTAATTTCTTCTTTGTGTGATTTGAGCTAACAGCATCTTCTTTTCTCACAGGGAGACTGCTTTGAAAGGATCAAGAACAGCTTTGCAAAAGTGGGAGGAAGGGACATTTATATAACAATAAGCCTTTTCCCCCTTAATTTTCTCAGTTGGCTGCACAGTCTTCTCCTGTCTTTTGATGAGATCTCTTAATAAAAACATTAAAAGGATGAGCATAGGCAGTTCCATTTCCAGTAATAGGATGGGTATGAGGCCAATGAGAAAACTTCATTTCATAAAACCTCCCTGCTGAAATCTACCCTACCTCAGCGTTTATCAGCTTCTCTGCTTTATTGTCTAGTTAAAATGGAAATAGCTCAGCTTCGGCTCTTACTCATCAAGCCATGTGGATGACAATGTCAACTGACACCAGTTTTCATAAGCTAAAAAAGCTGCCCTGGGGTAAGAAGCAGCGAGACCAATCAGATTTAGTGATTAATATTTCCTGCTTCAGAAAAGATAAAGATACACATGCAGTTGAAATTAGACTTCACTGGCAAAGATGACTTGAGAGAATAGCTGGGCAAACATCAGTTTTCTGAATGAAGGACCAATGGCTCGATTCTTAAGTGGCATTTCCCAGTGCAGAAATGAAGTGTTCTGGTTGTGTTACACAGACAGGCAAGCATTAAAAAATAGAAAAAAGGAGTTGCCTCCCATTACCCTGCAGCCAAATCTATTCCCTGAGCCATTAAAAAAAAAGGAGGCAGGCCTGCTCTTGGTACATGCACAGTAATCGTTTGCGCCAACTCCAGCCAAAAATGTTCCTCTCTCCTTTCAGCTTGGATGTGTTCTTTAGGATTCCTGCAGCGTTCACAGTGTGGCTCTGAGAAATATCACACTCTCTTATCCTGTTTTTTTATTCCTTTCACCCACCAGCAGCTTTCATTTTGCTTTCCTTGCCTGGCCACCTGAAGGAAATGCTTACAGTCTTTCATATCGGGCTCACAGAGTTTGACTGTGGAGGTGTTACATCAGTGCTAAACCAGTGCACCGTCAAAATGGAGCAATCCAGCTAATGAACAGGCAAACTCCAAGCATTGGGTTCATGCTGGTGACTTTGGCATGCTAATGCTTGGTATAACAGAGATTTGCATTGGGTTTATTGTCTCTTCTGCAGTTTTATTTTAGAATATTTACTCTCTAAAGATGTAAGAAGAGGACAGGCCTTTTCTCCTGCCTCAAATTTATCTTGTAACAGGGATCCTAGCTGAAGAACTGGCATAGGGATGAAACATCCCTTTATTCACATATACATCTCTCTTATAACTTTCACAACACTTGCCTTTCTTCAGACCTTGCATGAAGGAAGAGAGTGAGGAGGAATGCTGTGGCCCTCAGTGCAGATACAATTGCTAAGGGTCCCCTGCCATTTCTTGTTCAGCAGAGATCTCTGTTAAGCCAGACGCAGAAAAGCCTGGGTAGCCATTGCAGTCCAGTGGAAGAACTGGGCCAGCAAAGTTACAGTCTGCTCTTACAGCTCACCTTCTGGGGTTTCATGCTGTCCCCAAGACACAAATGTGTGGAAAGCTGTCAGATCTTCTCATGCAGGACCCTCATGGCAAATCAAAACTGTGCTATGAATTTGGAGCGTCTCTCACCTCGCTGCTTCCAGGAGAGAGGCTCTCAGAAGAGCAGAGCACTGTCTGGGTGAGCTGTGTGCTGTTAGCTATTTGTTCTTCACAGTTTTGGATCCCAAGGTAACTCTGAGCAGCTCCGGGTCTGTAGGACACACTTACCAGGAGATAACATGGTCCTTGACAGGATGCTGAGCCAGAACTTTCTAATAAAAAAAAAAGCCAAGTCCAATAGGAGAGGCTTGGAGACAACGAAGCATTTGAAGGGAGAGTGAACGTGAACTAGCAAGACACAGCCCAGGTGGCAGAAGAGGAGAAAGAATCTCAGGGAGTGAGAGACAGGTCTGTCAGAACAGAAGGAAAGAGAGACCAGGCTTGGAAACATAAAAAAAAAAAAA
>VXBL01010314.1:11341-60136 GCA_013400195.1 Aramus guarauna
AAAAAAAAAAAAAAAAAAAAAGAAGTCACTAGAAGTAGAGGACAAAACATTAGGAGCCAAAAGGGGCTGAGTAGGGCACTGCGATCAAAGACACTGCTTTATGGAACTTGAAAGTACAAGTAAAACATAAAAGCTGTAGAGATTCCATCCCAGGTAACTCCACAGCTGAGGTTTTTAGGTTTCACAACACAGGGTATAAAATGTTTGACCTGGTTATCTAAAAAGGAAAAAAAAATCTTAATCGCTGTCTTTTTCCAGAAGAAATCTTGCCTAACAGTTTGAAATACAGTACAACTGTATTTTTTTAATCCTTTCTGGTTTTTTTTTTGTTTTTTTCCAGGCATCCTATCATGCCCAAATTTCATGGTAGTTCCTACATATCACACATTTTGGTGGGTAGATAGCCCAATGGAGTGAGAGAATAAAATCGTGTTCCATCTAGTTGACTATTTACGGTGCTGTGAGAGGGAAGAGATGATTAGAGAGGGATTACATCATACAGACACATGGAACAAATGAATACATTAAGGGACAAATTTTAAGTCCATACCACAGGTCATGGCTTTCAAAAGAGCTTGGTCTGCATTTGAGCATGTAAAAAAGCAGTCAGATTTTTTACATGCATCAAAACTTATCTCCAGAATGAGATGAAATGCTCATTTGGGGGTGGTAAATGTTTATGGCGAATCCTGAAAGTCACTGTAAATTAGAAAGCTAGATTCCTTTTCTCTCCATCGTATGCTCTTAGTTCCTGTAATTTATACTCCCTCCCCCCCAAGGATTAGCAAATTAATTTTATTTAAATGGGTTGTCAAAATACAACACAGTCAGCTTCAGCTCACGTGTTCCAGCTCAAGAGCAGAAGCAGTCCATGCCGAAAGAAAGTCACACTACCAGTAGATCAGAGCTTTCAGTCACAGCCACGGGGTTAGCTTTGATGACTTCACAGTTAGTTCATGATTAATAATCGTCTTTTGTGAAACAGCTCTCCTGCACCCCCTCTCTCCCCGCTGCCTGCTACCTGTGGGTTCTGCCATTCTGATGTCTGACTGCTCTCGCAGTTCGGCTGGATTAGGGGAAACAGAGTATTTAGGGAGGGGGGATGTATGCGTGCCCGTGTCTGTGCGCATAGCCTGTGAGCCTCCACCCTCTGAAAGCAGCTTTTCATTCTTGTCAAGACAAACCCACAGCGAAGTTCAGAAGTCATTGCTGTTAGACAGGAAAAGGGCCAGTTCAAATCTGTCACTCCATCAGAGCATGGTATTCCCTCTGGTAAAGGTCACTTGGAGAGAAGATATGAAAGCCATTCAATACTTGAACTTACCCAAAAAGCCAAGCAACTTATTTACTATGCAGCGACCCTGTAGTGACCTCATCCACAACATATGCAGCTCCCACTGGCATCAGTTGGTGTCATGAGTACAGATCAAGAAAACAGTATTTCTGTGCTAGGGGAATACATCAAGTACATCTCTGTGGTTTAGCTTTACAAAACCTCTATGCATCTTTCAATCACTTTTTATAAACATTAATAAAGTATTGAGTGGAACTTTGAAATATGTGCTTTTATTTTCATCCAGGCGTTTCTAATGCTATTTCTCAAGGCATAGCAAGCAAGACGCATACACCAAAGACACGGAAGAGTTGTTCAAGCTGTGCTGTCTTTTACCTTGAACAGGAATGTTCACAGTGGTCCTCTGCAATAAATTCCACTCCGAGTGATCATTTGCTTAAAAGTGAGGAATAAGCAATATTGTTTTTTCTTTTTCAAAACACTGGAGGCCAAAGGGATAATTTAGAACTTTTCTTGCACTGAACTTGATTTCACTAGTTCTCAAGAAAACAACTAGTTCAGAAGGTAAAGAAGAAAATTGATGATCCACATCTTTCAAAGGCACGCCATGGTTATCATTGTTGCAGGACCACTGTATGAATCACTGTTTTGTGTCACTACTTATACACAGCTGTGCTGTCACTATGCAGAATTTTTCTGAGCATCAACATCCAATCCGGATTAAAAGGGAAACCCAAACAAATTCATCTACTTTCCTCATGATTCACCCGCTTCCTTGTCACCATCATGCCTACAGTGCGGGGACAGAGAAGGAGAACAAAAAATAAAAACAACAACCCCAAAATATGAAAAGCAGAGTCTGTTTCACAGATAGAAAACAATCATAAGGTTGCTTGACTCTGGGGTTTCTAATGCAATTTTTTTTAAATTACGTTCCTCTATTTCCCCTAAACCAAGTTTATGTTTCTAGCATAAAATGGCCAAACTGCCTGCCTGATATAAAAAGCTATTTTCTTTCTTTCCCCTCCTCTCCTTCCCCCTCCCCGCCGCCTCGTCAATCGACAGCACTTGCCTCCGGTGCCTCAACAGTAGCTATGACTGTGTCTTAATGAAAAAAGATGTATAAAATATTACCATAACCTCAGAGGCATGAGTAAAGCCCTTATTAGAATTCGGGACCTACAGCTGGAAGGGGGGCTCGGGCCGGCAGATAAAGTTAACTATTGTTAGCTCACAAGTGGCTCAGACTTCCTGGCAACTGCAGTGAATTACTCAGCCCTTTATGCAGGGTTTCAGAAACAGTTCACTGTTTCACAACAAAAAAGGCATTCAGGCCGGGAAAGATGGTCTCCCAGGGCTCTAGAAAGCTAGCTTTAAGACAGTGAATGGACACTGGAGCCTCCTAAGTGAATGACCACTGTGGGAAAGGGTGGTGATGTCAGCCTGAATGCATTTCCAATGGTTTTGTCCCACTTTTCATTGCTTTTGCACTCTCCCTCGCTCTCTTTCTCTGTCTCAAGCTGTCCCCTTCCTGTTCTTTTCAGGCCATTATTTTAAAAGTTTAGAGCTCGCATCCACACAGAGGGGAGGGCCCACGGAGGCATTGCTGCCATGGCAATGCTTCTCTGCACTTTTGTTTGCATATAAAAATTATTGGGGGATATGGGCGGGGGGGGAGCTGAAAAGAAGATGAAAAAGTGAGAGGTGGAGGGACAGGAGAAGAGGGAGTGTCAGCATCCTGCAGCTTGGGGCTGGGGCTACGAGGCTGGGCAGGGGGAACGAAAACTGGGGGCACAAGGAGGGGAACTGATGAAAGCAGCAGGGATTTGGGGTCCTTTGAAAAACAAATTTGTAATCCTTCACACTGCACATGTTTGAAAGGATCGGCACTTTTGAAGGCCTCAAGAAGAATCGGAATAATGTTCTTAGCTAAGCCCTCGGAAAGAACAGAGCTGTGCTTTGGAAAACATACCCAATTACATAAGTTTATCAAAAGCTTTCAAAGGCTCCTCTGTCTTCTACCAAAAGGGAAAAAAAAATAGCACAGAAGCGAAAGAGGGAGAAGGCTCCTAAGTGCGTTTACCCATGGTAGCAGGCGAACAGCAGCTAAGCTGACATACTCTAAACCAGTGTGTCCCACCATCCTGGGTCTCCCCATGTCAGCAACATGCAGGCTTCAAGCAACAAGCCCTGGAAAGCATCTTTGCAAAAAACAGCTGGATGTGTAAGTAACAAGGGAATATGGAGCAAGGCGCTCAATACAGACTCACTCCTTGTGAATAAAACCATGAGTCCCCTGCCTGGCAAGCCCACCTGGTTTGCTTCCTGCTTGCCATGAAATACTTGCTTTTCATATGGATAAATGTATGCAGGCTTGGCTAAGCCTGCCCTCAGGCAAAATTATAGGATAACAGCATTGCGCAGAGCGCGAGCATTACAGCTTAGCCCACACTAAGTTCCCAGTGTGCTGGGGTTTTTGATGCTAATGTGTCTAAGAATGCAGATGTACGTGCTGTGCGCACAAGCGTGTGTTAGCAGCAATCCCCTCGTGGAGACTTTCCTACCCTCTGCCTGAGCTGCAGCCCTGTTTCACTGAGACTATCTTTACAGCCAAAAAATTAGCTTTTGCCGATGGATGATTAACATATAGATTCGCAATCCTGCTGCAAAAAATACCAGCAGAGAACAAGACAGCCTTATTATGCCATAAAATAGGCAAGGAGAGACTGCTGGCTTTGCCTAAACTGTCTTTATATTGATGCTTTCTGTTACCCCCCCAGAAAGGCTATATGCTTGTGTAGCCAGAGGTAAAAGCACAGCATAGGCAATGTGGTTTAGTTTTATCGTAAAATAAATTCACTAAGATCAGCCCTGTACCCCATGTGAGGCTGAATTCAGTGAATTTTCCTCTAGTAAAACTTAAGAGCTTTGTCTTCACTGTGTTTTTATTGTGGAGTAACTCTTGCATATGATAAGAGACACAGCTTTTTATGCTTAAAAAGGAAAGGCCTGTGGCTACCTTGTACTAAACACAGGCTCCCTGTCTCCAGACAGGATTCAGCAGTGAGGGACCTTCGCCACGTTAGTTGTCTGGATAAAACCAAACCTTTATGCCAGAGCATAAGAGGGCAAACATGAACCCTGCCTTCTTCAAAACTATTGACACTGACTGAAGCACCTGCAGCCAGCCTCACCATTTGAAACTCACTTTTTGACCTGGTGAGGAGACCTGTGCTCCTGAGCTCCTGAGGTCCTTCTGAAAGTTCCTGTCATAAAGGTGATCCACTAAGGATATTTCTAACCAGTCTTATTTGATAAAGAGAGGGGACATTTATTTCCCTGAGGCAGCTTTTCCTCCTCATGCTTTTCCTTAAAAAGACTAGCAATACCATATCTTGTTCTGCTTGGCTTTAGCGGGGGACCTCAGGCTTCAGATCTTGCCCATGCAGTAAAATCCAAAGACCAAGGAGAGCATACGAAACTGTGGTTTCATGACTGGTTTAGGCCAGTCTGAGATTAAGCTGCCACCAAAGGGGCACTCAGCCCTGGACACATGCTGCGTCCTTGCTCGCAGAGGGCAAGCCTAGGTTTTTCTGGTGGCAGGACAATCTCTGATGAACTTGCATGGACCGTGAAACCCTCTTTTAGCCATCTTTTGCTCCCTGGGATAATGCAGGCTGGTGTGAATAACGTTAATATGAATGTTCGAGTTCATTATAAATCAATTCACTGACTTCGATAAACTTACACAGTGCCAACAGGAAAGTTCCTTTACACAGACTTCAGCCAAAATAAAACCAGCAGGATTTATAATTGATGTAGGTGTTTCAGTATCATCAATCATGTAGACATGCCCACTGAGAATGTATGTGGTCCCTGTGTCTCCACAACTGCAGGGACTGAGGTGGTAACTCCTTGACACTGGTGCCATTTACCTAAATTGTTAATCTACTGAAGATAAATAGGTGTCAAGAAAAACACCAGAATTTTAAACTGCCTGCCCGAGGTGTTTTCTCTCCTCAACTTCCCTCCACTTGGGTCTTCTGACTTCACCGTGTACCAATAATTCCCTACCGTGACACTTAGAAACACATCTCTTCTGAAATTGTGTGGTCTCATCCACAGCAGATGTTCTGCGGTGCCTCGTGGGCTGCAGTGGCCGGGGTGTGCTGTGCGACAGAGGCCAGCAGGAAGGCCTTGCCTGCAGTGGCAGGTAATCGTAGGTATCTGAAGTGCAGCCCTCATGACACTCTGTGGGCATTCAAGCAGTTGTGAAGATAAATGTGTGACTAGAGGTTAACATTTTGAAAATTTGAATTACAACAAATATTTTTTGAAGAACACTACTGCTATATGAAGTTTAACTTTTTTTTTTCTTTTTTTTTGGTCCTGATTCTAGATGAAAATACATGTGGAACTGTTGCAAAAACCTGCAGGACAGAAAGCCCTGTCTTCCGTCAGCTCTGTTTAAAGGTTGTCTAAAGGTTGGACTGTCTTGTCTGGCACCAGGCTCTTAGTACGCAGCCAGCATCACCATTTTCTTTCACTTATCACAGAAAAGCTCATACCATTACAAAGTTCCAGTCATTTAAGATATTGCTCTAAGAAAGAAGGGATGTATCAGCTAAATTTGAACCAGTTCAGTGAAACAGCCCCTAAAGTTTGAGTTGGATAAAAATCATAGGAAATAAACAGCTATGAAGGCAGAAGGCCAAAACAAGATTTAAAAGGCTTTTGAACTCTATCCAGACAAGATCAGGGGAAATTAAAATGATTTTCTAAGAGCTGGCTCCTGGCAGGTATATTTTAAAGTAGTCTCTCCTGAAATCTTCCCTTCTGTGCTTCGATCTCTCACAGCTTTGCTGTGAATATGGTTAATTAGATTCTGGAAAGAAAATCTTTAGGAATATAATCTACCTTCTTTCCTTATATAACATTCCTATCACCTTGTATCTAAGTTCTTCACAGACACTGATAAGTTTATCCTATCTCTCTCCCTTCCTTTGCCCTCTGTAAGCTGAGGAAGTATGCTTTCTCAGTTTTCCAGTGGGAGCTGTGAAAATTTCACTCTAGCGAAGATTAGGTCTGTCTGTTGTCTGCAGCCACCTTCACTTACAGAGTGCTTTCCTCCTCTCTCCTTCCCTTCCTGGCTTTGGCCATGGTGGAAAAGTTGGGCTTCCCCTCTAAGCCCTGTATCCTTCCCTTTCCCATTCTTCATCATCCACGCAGCACTGTAGCTGATACTTCTTTTCCCCTCTATCCATGTTGCCATCTCTTATCCCTCTAGCTCATCTCCATCAGCCATCCCTTCTAATTTTATCTCTGGATTCTCTCGGTTCTTTTCATCACAATTTTTCATCTGAGACTTCAGCCTCAATATTAATGACCATCTTGATTTGCAGCTTAGTGTGTTGTTCCCTCATATTGTGACTGCACTTGTAGTTCTTTCATAACTTCTGCCCATGAAAAGGACCACTCACTTTACTTCCTTTTAGCCAAATGCAGCATTTAGCCAAACACTCTGATGCTTCCCCTTCTCTTACAGCCTATCTATGCTAATGGGTTATCTGCTTCTCCTGCTCTCCCCCTTGCCTTTGGTTCCTTTCCTTTCACTTCCATGGTCCTTTGCGCAGCAAGAGCAGGAGCAGCACAAGTGTGTTACCAAATGGAGACCAATGTGTCTAAGATCCACCAGCAGCTGTCATTTCCACATGGCCTAGCATGATCTTCCTTAAATATTTAATGTTGTCACAGCTACTGCAACAGCTGGGAGAGATTTTATGAGTTGTAAGAGAAGAGGATTCAACACGGAGACTCACTGTGGTAAGCGGCATACTGGGGACCAAGGGAAAGGAGGGAAGGAAGGGACTCTGGCCATTTTGTTACCTTTGATTTCCCAGATTTCATTTCTGCCTCCATACACGATCTTGCCAATTCCTCTCTAGAGAAAAGTATCAATGTGCACTTGGATTTTTTTTTTCTTCCTTTTTATTGGCCTTCCTCACCCGTAACTCTTTTCTCATTTCATCTGCATACTTTTCTTGTCTTCTTTCTTCTCTGAGCACACCACCTGCTCCATTTCATGGCACAAACTCCTATATGATCTCCCTATAGTTTACTCTTCAGCATCTTAGTATCATCTGGCTCTTCTCTCACAGTAAGTCTTATCTTAAGTAAAAAAAAAGAAAAAAAAATCTTGACTCTGCTTCTCCAACCCCCCACCCTCCCATTCTTCTTTTCACCTTCAGCTTTATGAATATACTGCTTGCAGTCCGTGCCTGAAGTCCTTTCCTCCATTTCCACCCTAGACTATTTCTGATGCCTCTCCTAGCAGTCCACAGAAAAAAAAAAAAAAGGAACTTAGTGATCTCATCCTTGTCAAAGATTTCACTCACTCTTCTCGATCTCTCAGTTAACTTCAGCATAGCTAAAATCTTATTCTCCCTTGGCTTTTAGGTCTCTCAGTCTTCTCCTTTTTCTCTAGCAAGTTCTCATTTTTGAGATACTCCAAATCTCTGAGATTCTGCCTCAGATCACCTTCTTTCCTCCCTCTTCAAAGTGTACTTGGGTAAACCCAGCCACATCCATTTTTATAGTATTTTAAGCTGTTTCAAGAAACAGCCTGAGATGCAGATTTTTACTATTGTTATTATCACCATTGATGCTACTGTGTTGGTGCTTAAATGTGAGTTGAACTCTTTTGATAATATACATTCAAATTGCTTCTATGTGGTCATGCAAGAAGGATATAACAGAACTAAAACAGAGCTAGTATTTCTGATTTCTCATTCTCTTCTTGTTCCTCTTCAAACCATTGTCCGCACAGACAATACTCTGGATACACAGAATTCCTTCATTAACTTCAAAATCTAGTTTATCACTCTTTGCTTTCAGTGTGCTTATTTTTCTTCCTTTTATATATCTTGCTCTCTCGAAATACTTCATTCCTTGTACAAATATCTTACTACCAGGTTAAAGTCTTGTTCCTCTTTGATCTTTCCATGGCACTAGGAGTACTCCTGAAATGCTTGGCGGTTAATAGGTGATCATTGATTTAAGTGGGAAGTGATAAACTTGAATATTTTATCGGATCTGGGCCATGGTCCCCGCCTTAGGGAGCTTTTATCCACATAAACTCAGAGCATCCAGCTAGCATGCAAAAGGTATGTGGCTCTTCTTGAGACATCTACAATACAAATACTGACAGACAATATGTAGTTTCATATTATATGAATAGACAGGGAGAAGCCAGGTCAATTCTGCTCTCTCAGGAGTTTTCCTTCATCTTTGGAGCAGAGCAAACACCAGACTTCCTCCCTTCTTCCTCCCTTGCCCCAGGGTGTCACAAAGTGATGTTGTCCCTCTGACTCTGAAATATCCTAACCAGTCAGCACGGTCACTCTATGGAGCAGTTTCCCATGGCCCCTACTTTGGATGTCCCACTCATGCCCAGGGCAGGGTGTGCAGACAGGAGCAGCCAGGGTCCTTCTTCTTATTTAAATACTGGAGCTGGGTGATAAGATACTCTCACTGTGCCTATTAAAAAACCCTGACTCTAAATTAAACTGCAAATACAACATCTTGAGCAGTGAAAACTACCATTTGCACCCCGAGTGAGAGGCTGGAGGAGGAGGTTTCACTGCACTTTGCTGGAGAGTACCCTGACTACCAGGCTTTAGCCTAGCTTCAACCATGTGAGTAGGAGAGGAGCACTGCCCACCCTTGCTCAATCTCAAGTTGTGTCACTGTGCGGAAAGTAAGTTAAGTTACTTAAAACTTAAAGCCTTGCTCACAAGTAAAGCTCCATGAAAAGAACAGGCAAGAAGGATCTTGACTTGGTAGCCCACTGAAAGTGTGGAGATTAAAGGAAAGGAAATTCTTGTTTACCATGTAATGGCCTAATTAAAAAAGTGCAGGCTGAACCCTAGCAGGTCTTTCAGTCCTTTGTGAGGGCATGAAGACCTCAAAGCATGGGTCCAACAGCTATTTTTAGTTTGTTTCAAGGGTTTTTCTGCTTGGGGAAGCTTGTGGACAGAAGGCAATTTGCAGAATGCAGGGGACCAATGCTCAGTTCCCTTGCAAAGACTCACCCTAAGCTAGAAGCAAATTTGAGAAGGGCACCTTACTCTAATTTGATGTTGAAGCAAGCTACCAAGCACACGATGCAGCCTCTATGCAAGACTGCGCTACACAGTGGAGTGCAGACCAGGAATGCCCAAGACACTAGCAGGACTGGAGTGGCCGCTCTGAAGTCATTGCAAGAAAAAAAGCTCCAGTAGACATGCTCTAAAGGTGGAAACTGCATGGATGAAACTTTATGGAGAACCAGTTAATACACAAGCAACAGTATTTCACCTGGCTGTTTTGGTTGTTTCTCTGTTTTTGTTTTCACTTCAGAGCTGGAGACATCTTTCATAAAATCCCTTCCCACAACAGACACCAGATTTTTGGCCTCCTATACATATGGTTAATTCTGGCAGGATATTAAAAGGATTCTAGGGGTAATAATTTCAAATAAAAACAGAAAGAATGATCCAATGTCTTAATATAATATTTGTGATATTCTTTATTTTGAGATTACCATAACATTTCACCAATTCCAGTTTTATATTTGTCATGTTTTCTCCTTTTTTTATCTTTTATATCTGATTGGTTTTTGTCAGTTTTATCACTGCTTTATTGTATAATAGAAGCATTTTATATTTATATTTGTACCAACATTCAACATTATTTATTTGTTATATTCCTTTGTGAATTTTTTTATGAAAGTAATAAAAAGTTTAAATACTAAATAATATCAGACAAACCCTATCTCCTTGTTTCAGTGCTGTGAGTGCATTTTGGTAGCAGTCTATTTATTAGAAGCATCTGGAGACAGCTTTCAGTCTTGTTTTCTAGTATTGGAATTGCTGTAATTATAGGTCATGCAGAGAAGCTTTGCTAAGGACTTGGAATCACCAGGAGCTGAGATTTCAAATGTGTGTGCTTTCAGTCAGGCCTTACTTAAGTGCCTATCATCACAATTAGTTTGGTTCCTGAACCATCAGGATTGCAAGTTAAACCAGTAAGAGCTTTTGATGGTCAGCATCTCTGAAATTAAGGCATCTTTAGGCTTCAAGTGTCAGGTTGGACTCTAATAGAAAACAAAACTTAGAAGCAAAACCTGCTCACTCCTATTGCAGCACTATATTCATCCTCAAGGCATTTTCCTAAAGATTCAGAGGTCATAAAAAGTAGTTACACAGGAGTAGACAAGGTCTCAAACTCAAACATATGCAGGAGAGAAACCACTTAATTCCATTATTGTATTTTTAAAATGGAGATTCCTTCTTCACCTGAGAAAGTACAGTCACCATTCTGTTTCTCTCCATGTTCTTTGTACTGCAAAAATCAGAGAGAAGGCACAGGAGAAGTAGAGACTGGAAAGAATCCATCCTGGGGGGAGGACAGAAGGGTGGGAGGGAAGATCAGGTAGGTATGACCTGTTTACTCTCTGGCATACCAAACAGGTGCATGTTCAAGAATACACACAGAAACAAAAATCTCTGGGAAAAGATTACCAATAGGTTACCTCAGAAAGGAAATTTGGAACTGTTTTCAATAACCAGGACTGTGAAATATTAGTTGTCTGGGACCTTCTTAGGTGCTGCAAAGAAGGTTAAACAGCAATTCACACTACCAACTGCCTTTGAGCACCAAACCCTGTCAGTAGAGTGAAAAAATCATGGCACTTAAATGTTCATAGTAACCTTTTCGAACAGTGCAATATAAATACCTGTGGCAAAGAATGGATGGATGGATGGATGGATGGATGGATGGATGGATGGATGGATGGATTGACAGATGGATGTCTCTTGTCTGTAGACTTAATTATGAATTTGGATAAAAAAGCATTGCTTATACAAGTGGCTTCATACTCTTCAAGCCAGCCTACCTGATGGAGAAAACATTTTATCTTAGTAAAGATAACCCAAAGCAATCAACCAATCAAATAGAAAAACCTCATTTTTATTTATTCCTTCACCAACACATAAACCAAACTTCCACTTAGAGGCAAGCCAAATGTACTTAACCAATATCTATAAAATGAAGAAAAAAATACAGCTCTTTTTATGTTAGTATAATTGACATTGCCTATTAACTAGGACAGTAATGTAATTAGGACAATATGAGGCAGAATCTCTTATAAAACAAACAATAACTTGTGGAAAATTGCCACAGGTGAGAGAAGAGAAAACAAGATCCAAACAGTGAATATAATGTTATATGCCCAAATTTACATCTTACAGCTTCAGAAAACCCCTCACAGTTATCAGTGTGAAAAGCGCGAGGAAGGCAATGACAGCAAGACGGAACGTGACCCTCAAGAGTCCCATACTGGGGATTGCATTTTAATGCCTCAGAACACACACTTGCCTGAGAGAAAGGGATCTATGCACTGGGAAGGGAGGTTTATATGATGAAAGACAGGTAGACTAGTGATGGTCTATTAGGAAGTTCTGGGAGCAGAAAGACATTTAGTATAGATACGGAAAAAGCCTCCACTTCAAATCCTTCAGACTCAATGGAGCAGAGACACAGTCCTTTGGCTGGTGGCAGCCGAGCACTGGCAATATTGAGAAAGTCAAGTAACCATTCATCAGTGTAGCATGAGAGAAGTTTCATAAAGGATCTGAAAAGCCCTCCAAAGCACCCTGAACCCAGGCAGTAATTATGTCAAGCGTTTGACCCACTGAAACCACTATTAACCTCTAACAGAGGCACAGTTGTACAGCCAAACATTCACAATGTTAGTCATGTTTAAACAGCTTCCAGTAAAGATGACACAGGCCTATTAAAGGAATTTGCATATTCCCTCTGGAATTGATGGGATTCTTTCAAGTCTTTATCCTCAGCCTTGGCTGCCGACTTCATCTTTACAGTTCTTATCCCTTATTTTCCCTGGAAATGTAATAAATGAAATATTGTCCCCATAGATTTATTCTTTCTTATTAAAGGAAATTTGGTTTGGTGAGGGTGGGCTGGCCTGTGCTATGAATTTCCTAAATGACTGATGTATATATATATGTAGATTTAAAAACTTGGCCATGAGCCTTAGTTTGGGGTAAAAAGGAAACATTCTGTTCTCCTATTTTTCCTTTCAGGCATATCAAGGAAAAGATAGCAAATGTCATACAAAATGCACTGCCAATCCCAAAGAGTTTTCCAATACACTGAAATTTCCTTATCTCCATGTCTGTGCTTTCCCTTCTTTAATGTTGACACATCACCATCTCTTTTCTCCACCATTTCTTTCTGTAACTCCATGTATATGCTCAAGGAATGCCAGAAGGATAAAGTTGTCCTTCCCCACACAGGAAGCAATCCCAGCAGACCAGGCTCCTCCCTGGCTCTGAAGCTGCCAAATGCCACTGAAATTGGTAGAGTTATCCTCATTTGCAGCAATCAGAGACAGCGTCAGGTCCTTCCCTTCCTCGTCAGTCTGCAGCTCTGACACAAAGCTGTGAATGAAATGACTTATCCTACACGCAGCGAACTAACACTCTGCTGCTGGCCTAGTGAGTGGTGGGACCAGCTGGAACCCAGACAGGCTGGAAAGAGATAATGCAACAGGAGGGACTCCCTCTCACACACACGCTCACACACACAAAAGGATGACAAAGTTGTCAATCTGTTGATTTGACCATCTTAGTTCTTAAAGACCCATAACCACTGAAATGCATCATTTCTAAATCAAAAAGGGGCCACAAGGACTATTGTAAATTTTCTTTTTTTTTAAATCACTGCTCTATCATTTCAGAATAACTTCACTGTATTTAACTGAAATCAGTGGAATTACCCTAGCATAAAATGGAAGTAATCTTGAGGTGATTCAAGTCTTTCAGGAATACAACACAAGAACAGGAGTGTAGGAGACACCACATACCCAGCTTAACAGGAGTGGACCAGGGACAGAAATAAACACAGTCTTTGTAATTTTCTAGGTGAAGGCACAGTGATGACCATTAGCTGGACAGCTGTTTGTGCTGCTCCACTTCATATTCTAGTATTTTATAGCAAAATGAAACTAATTAAATTAGTCACTATGTTCCTAGAATTTTTGGAAGTAAGTTCTGGTTATAACCTTTACTTAACATCAGAAACGTTTGAAGGTGTTTCAGGCAAGGCTTGAAGTAGACTGGTTTTGCTCCTTCCCCTTCTCAGACCTCAGCACTCTGTTTTTTTGGCAGTATCTTTTTATTTTCTTGTAGAATTCAAGCAATGCTATTCACAAAAGCATGCCAGAAATTAGCACCCCTACACATATTTCAAAGATACCAAGCTTACTGTAAGGCATCTGCCTGATCCTAGATCTCTTGGCTAGTCTTTCTTGATTACCTGAATTGTGCCCTGGGTACCTGCAAGTAATCAGAGGCACATTTCTCCTGCAATTTTGCATTGTATTCAGAATAATCTTGTCTCCAGTTCCCCAAAGACTTCTTTATGATGTTTTAATTCAATCCTGACACTGCAGCCATGAAGTCTTGCTGAGGAGCTGTGTAGTGCAATAGAAAGAAGAATTATGACCATGGCACTGTGGAATCAGCAGCACTAGCACATCCGCTGTACCTCAGCAGCCAAATGTGGGCTGCAGGGAAAAAAAATATGGAAAGACTATCACATAAGAACTTCACTTTCTAAATGACCAGCCCTGTAGTGCAGCCATGGTGAGTGGTCGTCTTCTAAGTGTTCTCCTGAGAGTGAGGTTTTGACCTAAGCATTACCAGCCCAACCCCTGCCTCTAGCAGGGTCAGTTTTTTCACCCTTTGCTAAGAGGTTTCTTTCAGCTTCTTTCATACAAGCATACCATTGAATATCTCAAGAGTCAGGGGAAATTTGAAGCTCTTGGCCTACATTGATTCCTTAGCTCAATGCTTAACCGAAGCCTGAAGGCTCTCCTCCCTTTCAGCAACTGTTACTATCCCTGTTCCCACTCTTTTTTTTGCAACTATTGGGTGTGTTAATGCACCAGACTGGCAGCACTGAAGGCAGAGATCATGCAGAGGTAAATCTTTAAACCAGGCAGCTCATATACCCCTAATGGGTGGAGCTGATGTAGCATACATCCGAGTGTGAGCTACTTCAGTACCTCTAGCCTGAGGTGCAATCCATACCTTGCTGTGTCTTGTTGCAGCTGCACTGAATGGCACATGAGCTTGGTAATGTAAAGCAAGTTTACCTATGCTACCTACAGTAGTAAGGCAAACGACTACCATATTGCACAGCAGTCACTGAAGTGTAAACCAGTCTTCACATTTCTCTAGATGCCCTTTATCACCACCTTCAACAAACCTATTGCTCACTGTGTCTTGTGGTACTGAAGTATCCTCAGCACCCTAGCTGCCCTGGAAGGTGGCATTTGGATACAATGGCAGGCAGACCACAGTTAGAGACTGTCAGAAGATCTGGGTTCAGCAACAGGATCTTCAGAATGGGGGAAGCTGGTCCTGAAATCATGGGTTGGGATTTTGGAGGAGGTCCCATGCAACTTATGAAGGCTAAATTTCATTGCATCCTGTGAGAAAAGCACCATGAGGGAAAGAACTTGGCAAAATGTCAAGCATTAGGAGAGACCTAATAAGACTCCTATAAAATTAATGTGAAATAACTTTGGTTTCATTTCAGTGCTGAGAGAGGGTTAGGGTCAGTTTTTTCTCTCCTGAAGTGATGCCCTGATTCCTCCTTACATTTCTATAATAAGCTTCTATGAATTCCAATAAAATAATCACCTGCAGAATTCAGTTTTATTGCTCTAGACAAATGCATCATCTTTACTCCAATTTAGAAAAAGCATTACAGCTTCTGTGTAATAGTCCAGATCCTCTAAAAAATGGAACAGTCATTTATTTTAACAGCAAGGCTTTTCTCCATCAAAAGGCTAGAGACATCACCATTATCCAGGTTTTTCTTAATTACAGCATAAGGCAGGAAAAATTCTATAAATAATCATTCTTGCACTGCAGTTTGAAAGTTGTCATTTCCCACTGGTTATATGTACCTCCACAAAAGAATCTAATACAAACTCTGGAAAAGGAATTGAAACATTGTCCTACCTCAGGCATACTTCCTTCTCATCTCCTTAGGACACTTACCCAGGAAATGGGATCCAGGTTGAGATCCTCTTCACTTAAAATGGTTCAATCTCATAGCTCCCACTTCTGAGGAAAGATACTTAGCCACGTTATCTAATATTAAGCTTATAAGCAGGCCTGTGCTGTGGAGACCACTAGATTGTCACCCAGGTATAAAGTGCCTTTTGAGATAAAGCTGTACTCATGGACTCCACCATTAACACTGACATAGCCATCATATGTATCCTCCCATGAACTGAGTAGAGAAAAGACCAGGGAAAAAAATGAATAAGTACTGATTTTTATTACTGCTGAACAGTTTTTCACTTGATTTTGAATCACGCATATCAACATAGTTTTCTAGGAAGAAACACAAGGTAATGTTTTGCATGTATCTTACATGTATCACCATGTAAGATAAAAGCCCATAAGAGATAATCTGAGGAGTTTGAGTCAGCATGCAGTTCCCTTGCTTCTGGGTCTCTGGCTCAAACCAAGTCCACAATGGTCAATATTTGTCCTCTTGTGAAGTACTCTGTGTGAAGGTCCTGACTACCTCTAGGTCTAACTGATAAGGCCAGTGCCTGCAGTGCCACCTCTTGCATGTCAGAAAAGCACACTGTCACATCAATCCATTGATCAAGTGGCTTCTCCACTCTGGCACGCAGAAATAATTCCCTGAGAGTGTCGACAAAGACCTCATGTGGTCAGCAACACCTGATCAGACAGACCAAATGCTCAACTCTCCTCAGCTCTGTTCTCTCTGAAGGTGGGTGGAACAGCCTCTTTGTTTTGTTTAAGCCCCCAAATACAGTGAAGTTTGTTTAGACCATCGTCATTCACTCAGTGCACACACCTCATATAATAACAGCCTAATGCATTGGGAATGGAAGAAGTCTGATCCAAGAACCTCCTTTTCAGTTTGTGGAAGAAGAATGATAATACCTCTGTAATACTGAAATCTGAAATGCTCCCAAAGCCCTGAGGACAAAGCATCAGATGTCATCAGGAGGAACGCAGGCTGCCATGCTTTATACAGTTCCCTGACTTCACTAAATCTGCCAGCAATGCCCCCAGCACCACCGTAGAAATTCCCTGTGCAGACAGAAAGCCCGTGTTACATTGGCCACAAATAGCTATCCTGCTCTGGTAACTTTCAAGATCTATCCATCTTTCCAGGACTGGATACATGGGCATAACCAGCGTATATATCATTCAGTTCAAACCTTCATAAGACTGTTCTTTTTATACTGCTCCCATTCAGAATGAATTTGGTGCCTTCAAAGTTGTGCATTAATTGTTCCTTAATAAGATATCATCATAAAACATGCAATTTAGTGCTTCATTTCTTCCAATTTCCATATAGGAATCTGACTGTGCTAAATTCAAGCTTTAATCCCCCTGGCCCTTCTTGTAACTGGTGCTATAGACTATGAAGGGTTACCGACCCATAACAAATAAATTAATAAGCTTGTGTAATTATGTTTGGGTCATTTTATTTCAAACCATGAAATCAAAAGCTCTGTTCACATTAGTGCAGGAATTGCTGTAACTGGCCATTGGGGCTCCCTTGATACACCATCTGTGAATGCAGCAAACTGGCACATGTTGGACAGAAAGAATCCATGCTCATAGCTAGTGTGCATGATTTTTTCCATTACCTTTGCTGGACATAGACCTCAAATTCTATTTCTCTCCGTTCCCTGTCTCCAAAGAGTAATTCTGCCTTATACCATGATCTTTGTCTTTTGCAGTCAACAGTTGCTGAAAAGTCCTCACATTGCTACTCATTAGTAGATCAGATTATCCAGCCTTCAACTGTCTTGGGGTGAAGTGCAGAACACATGGGCACAGCCACAAAGGGGACTCCTAGAACGCCCAGAAAGCAGGACTGTGCTTCCCATGGGAAAATGTATCACAGCACTGTGGCTTATCCCATTCCTCTTGGCTTCCTATACATCTTTTGGTAGAAGGACAAGCTCTTTCTGACAGCTTGAGTCATTGGAGATTCTTATTTGGCTCCCTATGTCGCACACCTCCCGTTCTTACCTTCCTGCATCCCACACTCTTGTTGTTGCTTTGTCTTTGGAATTTTTGCTCTTGGCTCTATTTACCTCATTAGAAGTAAATTAGAAGGCTGGGAAAGTTCTGCAACTTGCATTGCTGCTGTCCTCAGGAATCTAACTGAGCTTGAAAAACATTTCTAACTTCCAGACATTGTAATGTGGTCACACAAGATAAGGCTGGTAGGGTTGACTTCTAAGTTACTATGATCATGGCTATAGCCACCTTGACCTGCAGCATATAGGTATGAAGCTGCTCCTGCTGCATGCTTGAAGGGCCAAAGGAGGACAGTCATTCCATATATTTCCTCACTTCAGAGCCTCCTGGAATATTATTTCTGCCCATAGCTAACAACATTCTGGACAGTCTGTCAATTGACTGACCACCTGGCATCTCTTGAAAAGACAACTGCACATAGATGCTTTGTGAGGCAGGTCAGCCAGCATTTTCTGGGTGTGAATTGTCCACGCACCATGCTGAGGAAGAAGGAGAGCAGGATTCTATCCATGCTGAGGATTCTAGTTGTGAAAATAGAACTGGAAATGGCTCCAGAATGGAAGATTAGTTCACTGCATTGCTTATGATGTATTAGGCAAAAAATGGTATCTATGGTTGCATGGACTTTACAAAGTTAGCAGAGCTACACGTGCATATGCATTAATAACACAGCAACTTTTAGACAATGAGTTAGTCCATCAGTAGCTATAAATGTGACAGCCCTTATGCAACCTCTGCGTATAAGCCTCAAAAATGGTGGCTCCTGGATAGTAAGAGGATGCACCAAAGGAAAGATCTATGTGCCCTGTGCTTATATACTTTTCCTAAGCATCTGCTAGTAGCCCTGTCAACCTCAGTGTATTGAGCTAGATGGCCCTCTAGTCTAGGAGAAGAGTTCTCCTGTCCTTCTGAAGAAGGATCTATGGGGAGATAAGTTACTGTGGCAGAAAAATGACATATCTTTCCCAGCTGCTTTACAGCAGAAATGCCTCAATTCTGCCCTCAGTAAGCTAGCTAGAGTTCCCACCTGCTGCAGTGCAACTTGTACTTGAATAGCTGAGGGCAGACCTTCCTGCATTCACATTTCTATATGCTTGACCTAAACTGAGAATAGTTTACCTATCTGGAATTTTAAATGCAATTGCTTCATACAGGGTGATTTTTAGCAGATGTAGACACTTTATGCTTATAAAGTTAGCAATGATTTTGGCACAAGAGGTTGTGTGTGCAAGAAAGCCACTGAAAGAAAATATGAATCAGAAATGAAAGTAAATCTAACCAGAAATGAAAGTAGCTGCCAGCTTCCAGCACAGTATCCCAAAAGTTTAACTGTGATCATCACCCTTTTAAACTTAAACTATACAAAATTTGGCAAGAGGAAAACAAAACAAAACAAAACACTTAGTGTCACATTAAGGGAAAGAGGAAAAGATGATTGTGTCATTTAGTGATGACTGTCCTTGAACTTCTTTTTCCTTTGTGTCCAGCCCTTGCGAGTACTGTAAGACATGGGGGACTCCAGGTCCATGGCAGACTTGGTGGATCAGCCAACAGGGGGCACCCAGAGGACAGGAATTAGCCTCAGTGCCTGACACCCCTTCATTTCAGAGCCCAGAAAAGCAAGTCAGTCAGCCTACCAGGAGCCTGCTAGTTGGTCTCTAGACTGATTCATTAGACAGACACGTCCCTCCCTGGCTCATCATTTCATTATGACACAGGAAGATGTCAGCCTTTCATGGGACAAAAGGACATTCTTAGGAATGCAAAGGACTGAAATATCATCTCGTACCCTGGCACGCTTCCAGGACACCAAGGATGCACAGTCTCCTTAATCACAAGTCCTTTTTTGGTCCTGCTGCATTTTAAGAGACTAGTCTGACTCCAAGACGATATCAAGTTCACCTAAAGTGGCCTGGAGGATTTGCATTTGAAAGCGATCCAGCCCAAGCTTAACCAAACCAGCCTTCCTTAAATTGAAAGCAAAAAGAAGGGTCTTGCACAACAGCACTATCTTTTGCTTCTCAGCTTTGTCCTTGGGAGTGCACACTGCTGTCTGCCTTCAAGATAATATTTTTGGAAGGTACATTACTTTTATTTGGACCAGGACACTAAGCAGACCACCAAAAGGACATACACAAGCTATTTTGGAAGACTGTGTTTTCTCTTTGCAGCTGTAGTCACACAAGTACACCTCTGCTTCATAGCACTGTTCCTACGCTGAAAGCCAGTGTTCCGGGAGGACCAAATTAAACTGGGCAGCTTGGCATTGCAACCGGGCCAGCCGCTGGGTCCCAGGGAAGGTTAGACTGCCATGGCATAATGTTGTCAGAGGATAATATTAGAGGCCTGACAAGCGGAGGGTTTCTCATGAGACCCTATACCTGTGGTGAACTCCGGAGCCAAACATGACCAGCTCTCATTTTTGTCTCACACGTGGGATAGTTACATTTTAAATATAAATAAATGACAGATTATCCTCCTCCCTGTGAAACAAGAGAAGGAGTGAGGAAAGGAATATTACCCAATGAAACCACCGAAGCCTAATCTTTTCAAAACACTGTTATTGAACTCACCCTACTGTCATTTCTCCTTGGCTGCCACAACTTTCTAGAGCCCTTTTTCAATGATTTCCTATCCTTGAATTTTAAACTCAAATCTTCTACCTCTGGTTATGATGTGCAGCATTTTTTTCCCCATCCACAGGACTTCCTTTCTTCAACTGTTGCATCTATTCCCATTGCTCCTTCTGAGGCGCCTTATTTATTCACCTATTCTCTTCTAATCTGTCACCCACAATTTTCATATTCTTAAGTAAAAAGACCTTTCCACTTCTCTCCTGCCTTTACTTTTCTCGGACTCGGTGTCAAAAACTCATTCCTACCCCATATCACTCTTCATTGTTGAACTCTATGTTTCTGGACACCTTCTAGCTCTGTTATTTGCCAACACACATGACAAAGAGCAGGAGCCACAGGCACATTCAGAAACACAGTAATTGGAAAAGAAAAATTTAAGATAGTGGCATTTCAGTATGGATGTCACTTCAGTTCTGTCCCAACCATTAATTCTAAAGGAGTCTTTCATCCCTGCATTATTGTGTTTTCAAACTCTATATAGGAAGTTTCTCAAAATGCTTAAGCGATTCAGAGCACATATCCTAGTCAAAAACCATAAGACATGTCTCCATACCATAAAAGTCATGTCTCTTAAAAAAAATGCTGATCACTAAGGCGTATTCAGAGGGTGGTTTCCTCTATTCACTGCTCAAACTGCTACATGCTAGCTGAGCCATGAAGGGATGTCAGCTTCCTGGAAAACCACTTTATAAGCAAGTCCCATCGCCTGCCTGAAAACTCTTCAGTCAGTCAGCCAAATCAGTCATTCCACTTTCATTCTATACTCTAAGGGGCACAGCTGGCCCTCTCCTATGCTCCCTTAAGCACCTCTGATTTGTGTATAGCTAGAAGGAGACATACTCAGTAGATTCTAGAGGCATTTGTTAACAGCATTAAAAAAATAAGAAAGAGATACTCAAGGTCCACCAACCTATATTAAAAGACTGAGACATTCCTAGCCCTGGAAGGGTGAAATATGTGTTTCCTCACACATTGCTGCTTCAAGCCAGCCCCAGTTTATTGTCCATCAAAGTCAATGGCTGTCCATCCACCTCAGTGCGCACTGCACTGGGCCCCAAATCAATAACATGTTTCAGAAATTCTCCTGAGAAAGAGCAGGAGCATTAGGGAAGCAGCACATGAATTAAAGCAGGCTTGATCCGCTTTAATGTGTGCTCTGAGCCTGGGGCCCACTAAGAACCTTCTGATCACATAATCTGCCTATCTGGAGGATCTGTATATATACAATGAGATAATCCTGGTAATCAAGAGTGTGGATAATAGCATTATTATTTTATTCCCATAAATATTCGAAAAGATAGGTTTTCTTCTTCAGTGCAGTCTGATAGGTAAAATTCCCACACTCGTTGAAAAAGAAAAAAGATCTGCCAGAAAATCACAGATGTTAAAAGCAAGGATAAAGTGTATCAGAAAGCAAAACACACAAAGTAGAAACATTTTGACTGTATATGTGTTTTCAAATCTTCGAGTGTAATCAAAAAATCACTGAGAAACAACATACAGCTGATACTGTGTTATAAGAAGTGTCAGAAAAGCATAATTGTATTCACCAAGGCCTTGATCACACACTGTAGTTGTGTACCAGGAACCCTTGGACCATGGCAGGTAGGGGTAGAAGGCAAAAGGAGGCTAGGGCATAGCTGAGACAGATGCAGACAACTCCTTTTGTCCAAGGGAAAGGGAGCTGGGAATTGGGGCAGCAGGGGACAGGAGAGAAAGCGTTTAGCCAGCAAAGGGCAGCCCAGGTCTGGCATGCTGGTGAGTGATCACAGCAGTTGCAGTCCTATTCTGGTGCCCTCGTAGAAATGCAGTATCTGCCTGAGCCCTACTTAGCCCATTATGTCACTACTAAAGCCAAAGAAAAATGTTGACAACTCAAAGACAGGACTGAAGGATGGAGTGTTACTAATATAGTTCGACTGGTCAGAGTGGAAAGCCTGGTCTTCTCACAGGGCAGTAACAACACCTGAGCAGGAACGACTTCTGTTAATTGGGTGAACTGCTTCTCCTAGATGTTGCTTCTTTGAAGAAATAGACCCTTCATCTCTCCTAGTAAGAATTAGGTAATTTCTTTCTGATCCTAAGGGAACTGCAGCAAGAACAAGAGGTCACTGCCATGACAAAGCCATTGAGGTTTGGAAATAGCAGTTATTGACAAACATAGGTCCAGTGAGTGCCAGAATAACCCCCTAAGCCATCGAGGGAAACTCGCGTCACCTTTCATTCCATACATCTTTAGCTGTGGTTTATTAATGGTCTGAACATGTGTGCTATTTCTACATAAGGGTGGTCTGTGCTAGTAAATTTGGTTTGTTATGGTTTTTTATAGTAAGATGAAACGATGCTTATTTTGAAAAAAAAAAAAAATCTCTGCAGTGTAACCAGTTTCACAAACTTCTGCAACTTTGGCCCACATGGTGTAGATGAGGCTTGAAAGGGAAGAATTGCCTCTACACTGAGGCACTCCTGTTTCTTGTTGGTTTAAAATTGTAAATTAATATTCAGGTATATATCCACAAAGCAACTGGATTTATTTCAAAATTAACACTGGGAACGGGCTTCTCAGAGTTCCTGCCATCAGACTACAGCAAAACACTTTGTGATAAACCACAGTGCTACAGCTTGAAATTGGACTTAAAGAATCATCTACATCGTATACCATCTGCAGAGCAGGAATTACTCACCAGGAGCTCTTGAGCTACAACAGCAAAATAAATGTATAAGTTTCTGCCAGAAGGATTGTGCCAAAAAGAGCAGACTAACCATGGAATATTTTTTGCTATATGGTATTTACACAACTCTTATTATTGCTGTAGTCCCGCAAGTCACTCAGTTTTGAATACCTTCTGGAAAAGCATTCAGGACACACAACATGAATCCTTATCCTTACTTCATTCACAATATTTTTTGTTGTTGTTGTTTAGGTTATGGTTTTGGTTTGATCCACAATAAAGACAAGGGACCATTTGCAAAATTTGGATTGATTTTGCTTTTCAAATTCTCATGACATTCAGTGAAAGCTTATTCCAGCACTATTGAAGTCAATGGAAGTTTTGCCAATGACTTCAATGGGGAGTAAGAATTTAACTATGCACTACTGACTACTGTCAGCATTTAATTCTGATACTTGTAAACACAGGATATGGGCCTAAACAGATTATAGTCGGTCCCTGAGTGGCAGTACCATGGATTAAGCCCAGCTCAAGGGTCTTTTTTTCCAAAGGATAATTTGTTTCTAGAATCCAAACCCCAGGAGACTTGCCTTCTGTTTCCAAAGTATTCCCTTGATCTGCAGGAGATTAATACCCGTGCTCCTTCTTCTGTAGGAACATTTTTTGGGGAATAAATTCATTCCTCTGAGTCCAGGTCACTGACATCACAGGATGAAATAAAAGGTTATTATTCTCCTTTTTGTAGATACCTCCAGTTTGGTTTCCCAAGCCTGCAGTCCCCTCCCTCCCAGCACCACCGGGAGGATCTCTTTTATGAGTCTTCTTCCTTCCCAGGGGAGTCCCAATAAGCACTGCTCAGATATGTTAAGTTTTCTTTAGTATTTAATTTCATTAGGCAATTGAGTCTTTTATAAATGTCAAGAGATTGTCTGGTTTGGTTTTTGGGTTTTTTGTTGGTTGTTTTTCTTTTTTTTTGTTTGTTTGTTTTTCAAGACAGGATGTTTACATTCCTGGCTTTCACCTAGTTTTCCAGGTTATCAAGATTTCTGTCAGGTAGGATATTACTTTTTTCTGCTCCCTGCTCTCCACACAATTATCTAAAGTGCTTTGTGTTTTCCCACATGGGACCCACTTCTGATCTCCCTCACACAGGTTTTAATCTGCCTGCTCTAATGGACTTACTTCTGATTTAGTTCACTTTGGCAAGGAATCACACCTTGAGCCTCCACAGAGCTGTAGCAGGCTTTGACTCCCTAATTGTGCTGCATAATATTTTTATCTTCCTTAAGGGCCCTTCTGGCCCCAAATCTCCCCTCTCTGTGAAAATCCCACCATCAGGCAGTCTTCACATCACGGCCAGTAGGGGAACAAAGAGAAGGAGTGCCAGAATGATAGGAAGAGGGTGCAGCTTGGGCTGTTTCTTATCTTCCATTCCATTTTCTGGTTGGTTCTGGCTTTCCCCTGCTGTAGGAATAAGAAGACACAGGAGTTTTGCCCAAATCTATTTCTGCTGGTGCTTACACTGAGTTGAGAGATTCTAATCTCTCCCGTCCAGATTCACTCTGCTCATCCCATCTGGATCTTTCATTGAAAGAACGATCTCACCTGCTCAATAGCTATATGTTGGTTTGTTAGTGGAAAATCAAATCTGGTAAAGAGACTGAAGAGGTAGTACCAGAGACAGATGAGATATGTAGAAGAGTTTCTTCTGGATGCATTAATCTTGCATCTAATTACAGTCAATCAGCACCACAATGATTTTAATCCATTTCATGAACACGTGGACTAAGAGTTCATTTTTAGAGCCAAAAGCAGTTTATTCCCAAAAGTTACCACCCTGCCAAAGAAGATAAAACAGATGAAAGATACTAAGCAGGAAGTCAAATACATATATTCTGTATTGAAGAAGTTTTCTATATTTGCATTTTGCATGCCTTAAGTTAGAATAGATGTTGTGGTTAAATAAATTAAAAATTAAACAAGAACACACTATTATTAAAATCTGTATGCTTAATATCTGAGACAACCACTGAGGCTTCTTCTCTCTGTTGATTTACAAGATATATGGTTAGTTTTACAATCCAGAAACAGTCTCTAAAACAATGCACACATTTTACTAGTAGCATAAAATGTTCCTGATATTAGTATAATAAAATATTTTACTTGCAAATAAGCTTATAAATGTTTTCCTAAAGCAAGCAGTAAAATGTGGCTACAAATGCAGTACAACTTCAACTAGAATTTCTCCACATAACCATTCCTGGTTCAATCCACCACCCAAACAATGATTACATTTTATAGACATATTTGGCAAAATAACAGTGAATGTTTTCAAAGGAGGAATAACATGATAATCTGTCTGAATACTTATTCAGATAACATATCAGAAGAAATATTCCAGAGTTATCTTTAAAATAATCTTGGCTAAGAAGTGTTGGTGAAACTTCTTAAAGAGAAATTATTAATGAAGAAGTCTACAAGGCAACTGAGGTAGAGTCCATGAACAGAAATGTTCAGAACCCTCCTCAGGAGGAAAAGCAATTGGTTTTGTAGCCACCTTCTGCTGTTTAGAAAACAGTGGAGCAGTATGTCTGTTTTAGTGCGTAGACCCTCAATAACTGGCCCCACATTTGTCTCTGTAACCTGAGTGAACATCTTCATTCACAATAGCCAGATGAAAATTCAGGTTCACTTTCCCACTCTACCAAAAAAGTATGAATCTTTTAGCACAGTGGAGGCTTGAAATCAGTATCATCCATTATTGACTGTGTAGCTAACTAATGGCTTTGCACATTATTAGCATTACTAGTATGAATATAGCTAATGGATATTAATATGATATGAAAAAATGCTTATTAAAAAACTGTAAAATGCATTTGGTTAGTAATTAGCACTTTTGAAAGCCTAACTTCTTAACTAATGCATTTATTTCACGTATTTATAATTGCAAAATTATATGTACTCCTTTTTATAGATTACAGTTTCAAAAGAAATGTGCTCAGTATAATTCCAATATAGTTTTTCATCCTTTTCTTTCTCTTTTGCATGTTTATAGAAAGTGCAAAGGGGGAAAATTTCATCGGTAACTCAGTGATGGAAAGCTAGCAGATGCAGCTCCTGCATAAAGCATTCCCCTGACAGGAAGGGCAGGATGAAATAGAGCAAAATGCCACATGGGAATGCCATGCTCCTGAATGGACTCCAAGGTGCCAGCTCCTCTCTGTCCCAAGTGTTCTCACTTGGAGCAGCCATTTGGTTCACCAATACACTCAGGGTCTGCTGGCTGAGCATCATGCATTGATAATGACCTTCATTTTAAATATAGCTTCAACACAAAGACTTTTACGTCAAAGAAAAAAATATCCCCAATTCCCAAACACCATCATGGTGAAGATCCAGTTTCCTGATACAGACAGTCTGCTAGAAAGTGGTTGAACTTATCATATCCTGGAGGGGAAAAGAAACAAACAAAAAAAAACCAACAAAAAGCAAACAAACAAACAAAACCCACAAAAAAAACCCAACCAAAAATCTCAACAAAAATCTATCTGAGATAGCCAGGGAAAACAGAGCTGAAGGAGTGTTAGAGGAGAGCTAGGAGATGACATCCCTTTATCAAGGTCTCAACTGGAGAAAGACGAATAAAATTACTACAAAGGTTCCTACATCTTTATACTGAGTTTTAATTTTGACCAAACTAGAGATATAGTCACATTTTATGGTTTGTGAGTGGGACATGCGAGACCACTTCAGAGAGCTCTGTTGTCTGCAGTCCATCCTGCAGGCCCCAGGCAGCAGAGGCCTTGCAACTCCCTGTAAGGTCACTGTCCAAGTCACACCAGCCCTTGGTACTGGGTGGCCTGCCCAGGCCCAGTAACGCCTTGCAGTTGTGGACCTTTAACTTGGCATCTCGTGAACAAAGGATTCAACAGGAACACTCGGCTCTTCTAATCCTCCATCTCTGAAATGCTGTGGTCTCTGAAACCACCCCCGCCCCCAGAAAAGAGGGGCTGCCGCCACGCTGGCTGGGGTAGAGCATGCTCCCGAGCTGCTTAGCAGCGGGCCAAGGCCGCTTATATTTGTATATCGTTAGCACAGAGACCCTTAAGCAGGACGCTTTCCCTTGTTTTTCACAACATCCTTTAAGCAACTTTTCAGGTTCCTATGGAAAAAAATCTCCTCAATGCCTTATTGAGTTCATTTGAAATTCCAAAACTAATGAGGCTTTTGTCTCCCTCTTAACCTAAGAACTATTGTTACCTCTAAAAATAAAAGACATAATCTGCTAAAGAGCTAAAAATACTGAACTCTGACAGCCTTTTCAGACCTTTAGAGAGAAGATGATTGACACACTTTCACCTTTAATCTTCACAAAGAAAATGCTGAGGCAGGAGCTCCTATGCTCACCTCTCAGCAGCTCTTTCACCAGCTGCCTGCTGGTTGTCCTCACACAGTTCGGAGGGGACTGGCACAGTTCGGGTAGATGGTTAGTACTCAGAAGGCGATATTCATAAAGAAGCTGTAACAATCACTCAAGAATGCTTACGCAACATTGTTTTTTAGTAGGAAAAGAAGGGAGTGCTTTCAGATAGGAGTGCCAAGGTGTCCAGCTACATGCCCTCTGCCCAAATCCCCACAGCTCCAGGACAAACAAAAGCTCTCTTGGAACGCAGCTGGATCCAGGGTGCAGACTGGTGAGTCGGTGCATGCTTTGAATTGAACAGGACAAAAAAAGTAGACTTAGTTAACCGTATGACGAAGCTCTCCAATTTATCGTAGAGAAGGTTTGAATAGTCACAGCGCAGTGAGCAAAAATGTCCATTTTTCCAAGCTTGCTGGTCAAAACACAGTCAAACATTTGCCTCACTTTACTAATAGCAAAGTTGCATTGGGTGTCCATAGCAAGCTGTTGGCAGCGGCAGGGATACAGGGTGGAGAGACCAGCAGCTGCCTTGTGCCAGACATGGTCAACTCCCTCTGGCTCCAACAGACCCACTGCAGGACACAGATGAGCCCACTGGATGGTGCCTCTGTGATAAGGCATCACAGAGAGAGCCGGAGCGAGCACCAGAGGGAGAGGAGGAGGGAACAAAAAGGAATGAGAAACAGCAGAAGGAACACCAAGGTCAGAGGAGGAGCTCCAGGGTGGAACAGATATTCCTGAAGGAACTGGAGACCCTGTGAAGTAGCAGGTATTTCCTGAAGGATGGCAGCCTGTGAGGAGAGCCCACATCAAAGCACAGGAAAAGTGTGAGAGGAAAAGAGTAGGAGAGAAAAATGGCTCAACCTCTGTGTTCCGAACATAACTGCCCCCCTAGCACCACTTAGGGAGCAGGTACAGGAGTCTGGAGTGAAGGAGTGAAGCTGGGCCTGAGAGAGAGGAAAGGTGTTGTATACCTTTGTGTCTTATTCTATTTTAATTGGCAATAAATTTAATTCTTTTTCTGTGAGTTGAGACTGTTTTGCCTGCAACAGTAACTGATAAGCAATTTCCCTGTTTTTATCTTGACCCATGAGCTTTCTCATCCTATTTTCTCCCCCTGCCCTGCTGAGAGGGGCAGTGAGTAAGCAGCTGGTGGGAATTCGTCTGTTTGCCCCAGCTAACCCACCACAAAAGGGAACCAGTCACAATGTGTCCAGCACACAGAAGCATATGGACTTTCTCAACCTGGAGCCTCTGCAAAAGGATATGTTTAGTTTCAATCAAAGGAAAGACTGGGAATGGTAAGGGCTATTTCACAGAGTTCTTCTATAGACATAAAAAAAATTATGATTCCTTAGGGGAAATACCAGTTCCAGCCTTTCCTGATTACTTTGGAGGAAGAGGAGGTGTCTGCATACTCCCTGAAGCCCCTGTCTTTCTGCTGTGCATCTTTTAGAAATGATTGGAGAGTGGAGGACAATTGAAGATTCTCCAGCAATGACACCTTTGATTCTAACAATATCATGTTTACTACAAGTTGTATTCTTTCCACATAAGATGTAAACCTGCTTCCAAGTCCTGATTTCATTTCTGTGGGTATAGCTTTCCTAGCTCTAACTACAATGAGACATTCTGGTCACTTCTCCCAGCAGAAGACAACACCTAAACCCTCTTTCTTTGGCCATCTGCATTTAGCTATTTTTAGTATAAAATCTTTTAAATATGAGCCTGCGTCTTTCCTGGGTTCTGGGTTCTTTTTATGACACATGATATGTTCTCCAAAGCTTGCAGTGCACAGAGGGATGTCCTTCACCTTCTCCAACCTTTGTGACAATAACGAGGCTGCAGTGGGAAGGACAGTGAATCAAGAAAAATTCCCTCCCCTAAACACTCATTCTGGGTAGTGAAGAGAGGCTGAGAGAGAACATTTCTCCCATCCAGCAGATTGCTTGTGCTGCAGAGCTGTTTCCAACACAAAGAATTCCCCAAGCCTGTACAAGGTGCAATGAATTAGTCTCTAACTCATTTGTACTCTAGGATATTTCCATCCATTTAGGCTATCAAGGGATTTGCTATGCTTCTAATGTGTCATTACAAAGTCCTTTAAAATAATTCAGTCCTGCTTTAAACTTAAACTCCTCAAAGAACTTTAACTGTGCAGTGTAAATTCATGAAGACCATATGAAAGATGTCAAGCTCATGATAAAAGTCAGAGATAATCCAGAAAAGAAAAAAAATAATAACTGGAGTACAAATTACTCTTCAATGTTCCTATCTGTTCCCAGCTGAAGAAATATCTCTAGCATGCCTCCAGGGCAAATCTCCTGACGGATGTCAGACAATCTATCTTGTACATCAGTGTACATTCTGAAGTCAGTGGTCACTTCCCCAAAGCCCTGCATTAAAGCCTTTCTGCTCTTCAACATGATCTTGTTGAATTTTACAAGATGCAAAGAGTTGGAGTTAGTGTTAGACCAGACTGTCTTTGGAAAAGCCAAGTTGTTTCTGCAGGTTGTGTTCCAGCTGATGGAGCTCTGCCTTTTCAACCAACACTGAGTCAATGGCAAATCTTGTCTGTGGCTAGGCACCAGCTCTGTGGCTTTTTGCAATAGAAATTAAAATCAAGTTTTAGTTCTTCACAGTTGACAGAAACTGTGTGGTACTAATGCATGAGTTATATCATACCAGCTGCAACCTCCTGTTCAAATCGTACTTCAGGTGGCTGTACTCCGGCCATTCACTCTTCTTATCATCTCAAATCAACTAAATAATCTCTAACTTGTAGACGTTGCTGTGGGTTGTCAGAAGAATTGGCCTGGCCACTCCCAGCGTGGCTACCTGACATACATGAAGCAGAACATTTATAAATGTTTTGAAAGTGCAGGATATTGGTCAATATAGAATTATTTCTATATTCTGTCTAAATTCAACATTCTATTTCTATTGTTCTAGCACATTAAATCACTTGTTAAAGCTTCACCTTACTAATATTGTATCCTGGACTTTGTAATTAAAGAGGAAAAATTAATTCTGACTTGCTTCTCGTATCCTTTTTGATAATATGATGATGATTTTGGAAAAAAGACTTCAGTTCCACAGAATGGGAATGCATTTCCCCAAACCTGTTATTTCTCTCCCAAATCAAATGTTTGTTCTCATTCTCATACAGGAATCATGCAAATCCCTTGTTTTCCTGAGTCATTCCTGTGGACTTCTCTCCATTAAAGGAAGACTAAATGAAGTGGACAGCTTATCTAGAGTACCTCTACAGCATGGTTATCTAAGCAGGTTTAATCTCAAGGCCTCATTAAACAGCATGCAGTCTTGCAGGGCAGGAGTTGTTCTCCAGTTGCATGGTTACTAACACTTCCATGAGCCCGTCCTCTAATCTCAGGGCTGTGGTGCATGGCTTGACATGTGTCTGGTAGTGTCACCCGTTACAGTTCTCCTGAGTCTTCCAGGACTTTCTCTGCTGGCCTTCAGGTCCTCTTTAGACCAATTTGTAAGCTGACATCAGAGGAATGCTGTTCTTTCTCCCCTGCTCTCCAACTAATGATTTTAAAAGCCATCCATTTCACTTTGCATTTGACATGAAGGCAAGGAAGTACATTTTAAAAATCACCTATTGGATGAGTAATAAAAGCCTTGAGCCATTAAATTCATACACGTTTTTCCTTAGCCTTTGCCAAGTTATGTGCAATAAAACAATTTGACTGTCCTTGACCACACTTGATTGTTGACTATCAGAGTAGCATAAGATATCCCTCAGACAGTCTGATTACATTATACAGTGAGATTATATTAAATGTGTCCTACATTTTTGGCTGGGACAGCGGCTAACCGTGAAGATAGTGGAGCCTTTGATTGTGAGGTATTTCTTTTCTCCATCCTATTTAAGAGTAAGGTCTTGTGCAAATTCTTCATAAGATCTCCTGACAGTTCACATTTATTGATTTCTTTAGCCTACATTGGTGTGCTGCATTTGTGGGCAAGCCTGCCCAACAGTGACCCTCGCTCCCAAACAAACTCTGTTTAAGCATCACACTGCTGGCTGTGTGAAACAGAGTGATTTTAATAGGCTTTCTGAGTGACAAAAATCCATTTCAGATCTTCTTTGGCCCACCCCTTTTTCATTTAATCAGTCAGTAGAGTGCAAAGACCTTATATGATGCATCCCTAGGAAAGGAATGCACACTTATGCCCTGCTTGATTGTTATTTTTTAGATGCTTTTATAAAAGTAAGCCAACCCAGCTATAACAAAAAGATCTTTCATTTGACATTCATCATTCACATTCATTTGTCATTAACTCGCTGATATTGAGAACAATCATTGGCTCACAAAATAGAGTAAAATTCACCTTAATAACATCTGCAGGAAAATTGTATCCCTGCTGTAATACTTACATTTCTGTTTAACAACGTGAACCAAGCCGCAGAAGACACACACATATTTCTGATTTTTAAAGACAGAAAAACAAAATAATCCTCTCCTGCTGATGAAAAACTCAGTCATTTATTTTTCTGAGCCACGACCTTCAAGGAATCTTCATTCATAACCAGCAAAAGACAAATAGTGGTAATGCTGAAGATGCACACAGGAATTTGCAAATGTTGAGCCAGGTTCACCCTGGAATTTTCTGAAGGTGTCCTCTGATAAAGGCCACCATAATGGGAATTATGATGAAGAGGAGTTTATGAGGGCAAAAAGTAGCTCTCCCCCTGCTCCTGCTGAACACACCTCCCTCAAGTCATAATTACAGAGATATAAAAGGGCCAGGACATTCTGAAAAGTAGGGAATGTCTGCCAAAAAGACAGTGCCAAGGCAGGAACAGTGTCTAGACCATATCAATCCAGCACATTCCTCCTACAGCCTCTTCCCATGAAAGCTGCAAAGCCATGGCTGCTTGGAAGATGTGACAGGACAGCCATCTGTTTGCCTTCCCAGAGAATCTCACAGGAGTCCACCAGGCTTATTTGGGCAAGGAAACTTATTTTACACCTTCCCACACTGACAATGTGGCCTAAACTACTGGAATGACTGAAAGTCTTCCTATTGATCTTGGTGTGCACCAAAGTGACTCCTATCTTCATTGAAACATTCCTGTTAATAAATCTTGCAAGTCCAATGTTATTTTCAATTTACCAAGTAAGAAGTGAAAGTGAAGTTGAAGGACCTTTGGTCAAGGTCATGGAGAGTTTCCTTGCCAGAACTGGATTTCAGAAGCTTGTGACTCTTCCATCGACTTGCTACTCATCCTCAAGTAGCAAGCTGAAGTTGTTTTCTTGTCAGTTTTTCTAAAATCAGTGCAACATTAAAAGCAAAAGGTAGCATGAGGCATCTGTATGGTGATAGCACTTACTTCAGCAATGGGTATATTTCTAACCTCATTATTAAAAAAAAAAAAAATAATTTTTCTTCTAAGTCCATCCATCTCTGAGATGTCTTCTTTGCTTTCTTGCCTGGAGTTCAACCATCATTATGAATTTAAGTGCAAATTAAAATAAATAAAGGAGCTTAACAAATCCAACACAAATGGTTCCTTAGCCATTCTTATAGTTTGGCTGTACATGATCAGTCATTCACGCCACAAAGTCTAATTCTGAGAATCAGCTGCAAAGATAGAGAGGATTTTCTGCCCACTGACATCTGACCTTGGAGTTTTGAGTTGCTGAGTAGGAGCTGAAACCTGACTGTTCATACATTCCCAGTGCCCAAATTAATAGAGAAGAATGGAGTTTGCAATAAGAGTGGGGTTGAGACAGGCAAATGTTAAGTGTCAAGCACTACATTGAAAGGGCATGCATCTCATAAAATAGCAGTCTGTTGATGAAGTAGCAGACAACATTTTGTGTTTCTGCTCTATTTTTAACATGCACATTTTAAATGAGACTGTACCAGTTTGAGCACTTTTTTTTTCTCTCAAAGACTCATTATTACCATAATTTGTTCCACAGTAAAATCAAATATTCACTAATGTTTTTCATGTCAGAATGACAGGGGGGAATACTATTTTAGCACCACAGCAAATTCCATTAAATACAAGAAGAGTTTAAATTCTTGTTGTGCATCTCAAGCTCCCATTTTTAATTAGATCTCTTGTATCCTTATTTTCCACCGGGTGTGGGAATCCTTCAGAGCCAAACCCGTCTGGCAAAAGCACAAAACTTACTCACAGCTCATGGCTTTATTCGATTTATATAGAATTGTTACATATCATTGTGGACATAATGCAACATCTGGACTGTTTTTCACTCTCTTTCGCTGTTCTTTTTCGTGTTAGCATTAAAAAACAGTATTTTCCTTTTTGCCTATGTCTGTATACCAGCTTCTCCTCCCTCCCCAGCTCCCCAAAATGAAACTGCTTTTGAACTGCGGGCCTAGCACACAGAAGTCTGCAGAGATAATTTTTAATTTTATTTCTGTTCCACTGATGATGGGGTCTGCCTTTATCAAAGCAGAAACATACAAGAAACACCTTTCAGAGATGATAGGATATCACTTCTGATTACAAAATAAAAAGAGGGTATTATTTTGCCTTGCAGAAGGAGAGCGATAAGGCCAGATATAGTAACTACTGAGAGATTGCAGTGCTGCAGAAGCGGTGAAAGTCCTTGCTTTTATGTAATGGCTTGAATCAGCAATGCCTTTTGTGGCAAAGGCCAAGGTACTTAGCATGCCTTTACATTTAGCCATTCCACTATCCAGCACATCTTCTTTTGAAATTGTGTTTTGAAGAGTTATTTGAGCTTAATCAATTCTGCTCAGTAATTTAAAAAAAAAAAACAAAACAAAACAAAAACAATTACGACTCAAAAAAAAACCCCCAAACCAAAGAAATAACACTTTCATCAGTCCTTTAATTCCAGTCATCATGTGGAATCTGATAAATCAGTTTGACCTTTTGGAGAAGATAATGCTAATGATAGAGTGACTAGGTCTTGCACAGCGCAGTGCTAATACTTCACTGACCTCAGGACCCAAGCTAAGACAACACAGCATCATGCTGTATCAGAGAGGGACTGCAGTGCCTCGGGAATCGCTGTATCCTCTTCACTGCACGCAGGAAGTACACTCTTGGACATGGAGAACAACGGAGACTGCAGGGATGAGGCACAATTCAAGCAAGTAGCTGTCTAGGTTAGCAGGCAGCCAGAAACAGCAAAGTAGCCATGACCCCTGCTTGGCCTATAGCAGAGTCCTGGAAATTCATGTTCTGGATGTGAATAGAAGGGAAGGCCAGAATACCTATAGTGGCAACTACTACTGTGTTGGCTGGGCAAGAAGGATCAGCTCTTCTTCTGCTTCCCTCAGTAGCTGCAGCAGCATCAGCAAACCAGTTACAGGAGGGCTCCCTCTCTCTCTGTCCTTGCCCACTCTTGCCCTCAACCTGTCTCCTTACAACAGATGAAGCTGGCCCAGGCCACACTCCCTGTTAGAGCTGATAGCTGAGGTTTTCCCAGACAGGAAACCTTGAGCAGTACACAACTAAATAGCTCAGTCCATCACCTTTCAAGCAGTAACCCCTCTGTTGAGGTCAACAGTCACTGCTTGACTAAAGCATCATATATTTATTTCCCCTTCAGAGAGATACACCCAGGATTGATCTGGGTGACAAAGACACCATCATTCTTCATATTTGGCCCGATGGTTGGTTACTTATTCTCGCTGTTCAATAATAAAATTGCATCCAGTTCGCATTTGATTTTTTCCTGACTTGGAGCTTCTTGTCTTTGTTCTTGAAAATAAACCCATTTTTTAAAGTTGCCTAATGGTAGCTTTCACATTATGACTAAGAGGTACTGATTTCTTCAGTCAGGTTTTGGCCACTTGCTCATCTTTTC
This sequence comes from Aramus guarauna, assembly GCA_013400195.1. Classification (NCBI taxonomy): domain Eukaryota; kingdom Metazoa; phylum Chordata; class Aves; order Gruiformes; family Aramidae; genus Aramus; species Aramus guarauna. Next base: position 46,383 of record VXBL01010314.1, read on the forward strand.
ACTTTAGCATAGCCCAGACATTTCTTTTCCTCTGATCCACCTGTGTTTCCTGCACACAGGTTGTGGTCACAGCCCTAATGAACTCTGTGTCTGAAATGGTATCAGATGCTTTAAAGGCTAGATGGATTCAGAAGTGTGCTCTGTGGTGGCCAATGCAGCACTGCTGTATCTGAACAAATTCATCTTGACTCAACATGCTTGCTACAGGCTTGGGCTCACAGTAAAAAAATAGCTTAGGTGCCAAACAGAACAGTTCCCAGTCCAGTGTCCTGGATGGAGCTTAAGCTGTACAGAATTGAGACATCAGACTGCTTTAGCTGATCACAGTTCAGCACCCTTCACAGAAAGGACACAGTGCTGTTTCTACCAGTGGAGATATTACTGTGTCCAGTGGGTAGGCGCACTTGGTGTTGGAGACCCAAAATTCTGCTCCTGGAAAGCACTTTCCAGGTCATCTGAGAAGTTACCTCATATGTTGGTGATTTTGTGCATGTGGGAATTGGAACTTGATAGACCATGTCCTTTGTAGACATTACCTTGATTGAAACAGAGAGAGGAAAAAGGTAGAGGTATACCCAAAATATTTGCACAATAATTTTTTGTAATTTAAAAATTATGAAGCTTCCAAATAATTAGGTTCAAGTCTGAAGAAGTAAAAGGAGCAGAATCACAACAGGAAGACTCCTGCCTGTGAGGAGTCGTGTTCTAGACATCCTCTCTTGTCACTGGACATGTATGTTAAGGACATTGTTGCAGTACCCCAGCCGCTTGAGCCTCTCTGTGCTGTATATAGTTGCAAACCTATTTGATTTTTTCTTATTTTATGATATAGACTGGCTAAGTGCTCTTTTATGTAATGCAGGGAACCAGGGGTCTGGCTAAGCATGTGCAGCCATTTGCACTTATGCTAATAAACCTAATCCCCTCAGTCTGCCATATATGAACTTAAATGACTAAAAGAAAAAAAATCAGCCTTCAGATCAAGTGCTCCAAATCACAATTTGTTTTACATTATTGAGGACCATGCTGAGGATCACCTGGAAAGAATAATAATTACCTCACTGTAAGCAGTGCTCTCAGAGCTCTCTACCATGTGCTTATTTTTTCTTATTTAGTATGTATCATTTTGATCTAAAATCCTTTCTAAAAATACAGTCATTGCCTTTGGCTTTCATTCTACTTAAACTATCACATAATGCTGCACATGAACTGTTTTCTTTCATTATCCCAGGCCACCCTGAGTTAGAGAGCATGCATTAACACTGCATCTCCTATAGCATAACACATCTAAGCCACAGACTAGAACGTAGGACCTGGTGTGACAGCAAGGGATCCACATTTGCATTTATATGCTTGGCCACAGTGATGCTGGGGGACAGGGTAAGCAGAAGCTATCACTTGACTCAATCTCTCCAAATAAATGAAGGGAAAAAAGACTTGATAAATGCATGATAATCACCACAACTGTACAGTGAAAGAATTATGGCAGGGAGAGTAAAGAGGAAACAGACATGTCTATTTGTAAAATGCCATCCTAACAAGGAGAGAGCAAGAGTTATAAGATCACTCACCTAAATACCTCCCAGGATGTCTTCTCTGATTAAGGATTTGTGAGAGTTATTGAGTTTTGAATTAGATGCACTTTAATAAAACAGTAGAATGTTCTTATCTGATTGCACCTGTATTGATTGTGTTAAAGAGGTCTATCCTCGGATCAAGGTCAATGATTTTACATAAACTGACTAGCTAGATGGAATCGCTAGTGGTATTTAGGACTCCCATAGTCTGTCCACCCTTTCAGTGTATGACACTTAACTGTGAAACCGAGACAGAAGAACTCAATGTTCATTCCATATTCTCTCTGTCTTCTAGCAGTACAGTACTTACTCTAGTTAAAGTATAAAATTAATTTAGAAAAGACCACTCATGCTAGTAAACTCTCTAGCAACTCTCTTATCAGCTAGAAAAGGAAATTTTTCATTACACATATTTAAACAGCAATACTTCACAGTTTTAAAAGAAACATTGACCATTTAGAAATGCTGCACTTTATGTAAATATCCTTCTTTACCCAAGTAAAAGAGAACATTAATCTGATTCATTGCTCCATTGGCTTCAGTAGAGCTGATCCAACTTTCTACTGTGGCCTTATATTTTGGATGGTATTTTAAGTATTGTGCATATAAGTATGTATAAAACTTAAAATTGCACATATTCACCTACTCACGTTTAGTCTGTTAGCTTGTCCTGCTTGGGACCTTGGGTGCAGATCTCAGAAGCCCAAGAAATAAAGGCTGCCAGCCAATCCCCAGCTTTATTTAGGAGTGGATTACAAGCCCTTCAGAGCTTAGCTAGACCAGAGAGCTACCACAATGAGTGAAGGTCCTAGCAGGCTGCTGAGTCTAGCAATAGTGCATGAGAGTGTAGATGTACCTTGTGGGATGACCTCAGCTCCACCATCAGCAATGAGATCAACTTTGTGCTTTCAGATGTGGCTTGCAAACCTCCTCCTAGCCACCCTTACCTGCTCCTGGCCTCATGGAGGGTGAAGCACAGGAAGAGGACTGTTCAACAGGCTGCTTCCTGCTGATGGAGACACACAGCAAAGCAGAGCTGATACCGAAGCTGAGGATAAGAGCCTTTTGCATGGGCACAGTGAGCCTGAGGAGGGAAGGAGGCAGCTCTAAGCTGCCCCTTCAAAACTCTGTCTGAAGAAACACTTGGCTTGCAAGTTTTGCAGATCAGTGATGGCTTGTTACCAATAAGCAGGTGGAGAGATATCCAGGTAAATCTGTACCTCCTCAAACGCTGCAGGAGTGTTCTGCACTTCATGGCAAGTGATGGAAACTGAACATTGACAGCAAGTGAAGAAAGCTCCCATCACATTTATAGGCTGGGAAAAAGGGCTGGCCAGGATCCACAAGCTGGTTGCTATTGGAGAAGCTGCTGACAGGCCGAGGAAGAGAGTCTGAAGGGTACAGCTGCAGGGGAAGAGATGGGCTCGCTCTTGAGAGAGGCAAGGGAGCATTAGCGGTGCAGGTGTTGAGGCTGCTGCTAGAGGACCAGATGGCAAGAGCTTTCCTGAGTAATATTTCCAAATGTCACAATTGAAACACATGAAGAGGAGAGGGATCACAATACCCATTAAAAGCAAGTTTTGGTCATGACAACATGAAGTCTGTCAGCAAGGCAAGGAAAACCTGCCACCGCAACTCCAGATGGAAATGCATCCTGTCCGTGTGAAATACAGCTCAAGAGCCTGTGAGGTAACTGCTAGTCTTTCTGGGCAAAATTCAGCCTCAGACACAGACACAGCAGGGAAGCAGGATTTAGGGGAAACAAAAGTTTGCCAAGGGCATCTGGAGCTTTCTCTGGAAAGTCTCATACTTCTGTACATCCCAAGCTTCAGAGACCACCTGGCCAAGATGACAAGCACCCAAAGGAGGAAAAAAAAAAAAAAAAACACTTGCTAGCTACCTTTGAGCCAAAAAGAAGTCACATTTGCTATCTATGGCGAAGGACACCAGTAAGAATCCTGTCTCTTCTTCAGCTGGCACATTTTCATGAAGGGTGGGATTTCATTTGGATGATGCATTGACTCCCATCTGCTTGTCTTATTTTCTGGGTGCTGCTAAGTGCTGGGGAGGAATGAGTGTGTTCATTTGTGAGTTTTCTACTCCCTATATCCTCCCATTGGAGGGAGTGCAGAAGGGAATTAGGAGATGGTGCTTCTCAGCCAGAAGCAAGTGATTCAGGCAGAACTGTGTCCAATCACTAACTGGTCACACAAGTTTCTCTGGATTAGTTGTTATCACGTTTGCCTCAGCAGCTGAACATTCTCCGTCCATCAGCAGGTAAAACACACAGTGAATTTTGCTCAAAATTGAAGCAAGGATAAAACACTTATTTCTTATCAGTGACAAGTAGGATCCCTTTTCCTTGCAATTCCACTGAGCTACTAAGATACAAGATACCTAATCCTTTTCTTTCATGCGTTAGCTGCTTGTTTCATTTCTCACTAATTAATTTAATGCAAGAAAGAATCCGTAGGCTTTTGAACAGGCTCAGCTACTTGTTTCCCTGCTGTAGCAGTTACAGGGCCTAATAAGCAAGGAGCTCCTGATGCAATTCCAGGCAGGAACATTGCTCTTTTACTGCTGCTCAGCAAGGATTTTGATTTTCTCTCATTTAGTAGGAATGAGCAGAGGTCTCCTTCCAACAGATGAGGTAGTGTGCTTAGAAAGGTCTATGTTCCAGGACTTGGAAGAAAACTAAACGAGAAAATGAGGCAGTGGCTTCACAGGAACATAAACCATTAGATCAATTCACTAAATGAAACATAGTAAGTATGTTGCTTCAAAGATATTTGTACCCTGACAACCGCACATTTTTCAGGCTTGAAGCATGATGTTTGCCATTTCTCCTAGCCTCATTTTCACTTCTAGGAGCTGCAGGAATGAGGTACAAAAGCTAAAGACCATCTATCTTCTCATCCTATGAGGCGAAGACCTGTATTTGTGGGAATCCTCAATGATTTTGAGAACTTGTCCATGCTGGCTTTAAATGAGGAGGCATGGGTATTGCTAGCAGAGACCCCACAGATGCTCAAGCAATGTGCAACGGAGAGGCCAGAGGTAAACTCCTGGGCTATTAACTGTACTGAGTGGCCTGCTACAAGAGTTGCACTGCCGCTGGTACCCACGCTAGAGGATTTTAGTCTAGACCACTTTTGCCCATACAAGCTGCCTTCATTTTCAGAGCAGTCAAACCACGCAGGGCCTTAAAGGAAAGTCAGAGCAGCAGCCCAAGTACATCAGTCAAGAGAGAGTAATGCTGAAGAACTGGAGCGGAGTCTTTGACTCAGTTTCTATAATGACAGAGGCAAGCTCTTCAGTGCCAGCAGATAGTCGTATTTGTCCTTTTCTCCTGCACTACTCGGACAACAGGACATGGTCAGGACCTTTCTCTGCTAGGAGTAATATTTGGGCTGCCAGAGAAATTCTCAGACTCTCTGGTGCTCCAGAGATGCGATGGCAAAACAATCTCTCCAGCCATTTCCTCTCTGGATAAGGCTCAAGGAAGCTGTCCCAAACCTCCTAGACCCAGGGCTCAGGTGGAGTTTGCCTGGCTGGACACAAATAAGGAGGTGCAGGGGAGGCGGGGCGGGGAGGGGCGGGGGGTTGTATGTGTCAGNGTAGGGGTGGGGGTTTGTATGTGTCAGGCGCAATTTTTCTTTGGAATTGGCAAAGCTTTGAATTCAGATTGGTTATCCTTCATGGTTTCACTTCAGCGCTTTATCACTAGTTTAACTCAAGCAATGGCAAGCACTTATTTTTCGCAGCCTTCCCAGCACAGCTCTGCACACTAGTGCTGTGGGTCGCCAAGGGCACCTCAGAGAAGGACAGAGAAGACAGAGTGAATAAATGACAACTTTTTAGAGCTCACGGTGACACACTTTCAATCTCACCAAACAGTCTGCATTACATATTTGTGTCTGTCTTCACAAGCAGCAGTGCTGGAGACATGCCTTTTTTTTCCTTTTTAAATGAAAGGGAAGACAGAGTTATCCCTCAGGATGTCTGTCTGCAATCAATAAAGATACAGCAGTAGGCACTGTGGTTGCAATAAGCCAGAACTAGAAATAACAAGCCAACTCAAATCAAGTATCTGTCAAGTTCCCATCTTCTCCTAAACTAGGAATGCAAATGTCTCCAGTTTCTATAAGCACACATTGGAAGCAATCACCATATGTGTTTAAAAAAAAAAAAACAGTCTGAAGCCAGGCAAAGAAAGTTCAATGTATGCGCGTAAAAGGAAATATTTCAGATCTCTCCTTGAAAAGCTTTCAGGTGTGAAAACATACGGCATGCTTTCACATCCAAAGCACTAATTCCCCATTCCAAAAATCAGCATTGTCCATGACACAGTCTCAGCAGCCCAGCTGAAGGGGCAAATGAACATGGGGCCGAGGAGACACGGTACTGCCCACCCAAACAGTGCCTCGGCTGGCCTCCGACACTGCCACCCATCCTGCGCCTGCTGCCTGCATCCACTGAGCACTTATCTCCAGGCAGCTGTTAAATAGGCTGGCACCTTTTGTCGACAGCGACTTCAATATGAAAAAATCAAAACACACTCAAAAAGAAAAATAGAGGAAACTGGAAAGCACATTAAACCCCAACTGGAACAACAAAACATAAACCCAGGGCGGGGAGGAAGAAATAGAAGATGAGGAAATTTATAGCAGCTGTTGCTGGAGCTGCTCACTGCAAACAGCAAATGCTTCCAGGGCCACCCGTTTTACCTTGTGAGACATCCGCCTCTGTTGTGGCAGGCTTGCTCAGGCTCAGTTAGCAAACCCAGACACCCCCCTCAGGCTTATAAACAAGCGTCATACACAGAGATGCGTAGTATGTTTAAACTTTCCCCTCTCCTATTTTAGGAGTTTACGTGTTCTTCCAAACAGAAGAAAACAGAAAAAAAAAAAAAAACCACAAAACACAAAACAACAAAAAACAAAAACAAAAAAAACCAAACCAACCAAACAAACAAAAAACAAAAACAAAAAAAAAAAAGAAAACAACAACAACAAAAAAACCCACCAAACAGGCAGAACTGGAGTCATCAGAGGCAAATAAGGCAGAAATGTCTGGACCCAGGTGGCTGGGTAGACTGAGACCCAGTCTCCCAGCTGTTCTACATCTCCACAACCCTTGGACATAACTTCATGCAATGAGACACCTCTCCTTCCCTCCCACCTCATTCTCTGGTGAATTACGAGAGAGAGGAGGAATAGGACTACTTCCAAAGGTTGACCTAAGTCTGTCAAGGATAATCTATCCAAGGCTTTCTATAGTTACAATGGAGAGACAGGCATCATCTAAAGTAGGATTTGGAACAGGAGCCCAACTTGGCTGATTTAAATCACTTCTCTGTGATTCAAGCCTGATTCCTCTTCCTGCCATGAGGCCTGAGGGCAAAAACTGCAATGAGAACGAGACCCCAGCCAGGAGGCAAAGCTACAGAGCCATCAGCACCAGGAGGCTTCAGCTGCTCCTGGAGCTTTTTATACAGTTTTGACTGGGCTGTAAATTCGTGCTGGTGGGCTGCTTCCTCCAGCCTCCTGCATGATTTTCTTTCGAGCATCTGTCTTTCCCGGCTTCTGTTTCTCACTTCATTTTCCCTCCTTTTCCATTTCAGCTTTGCTTCTCCTCAGGAAATCTCCCACATTCAGCCCTTCCTGAGTCTCAGCACCAGCATACTGGCTGCTGTAACCGTGCCATCGTATCCCATTGTGCACTTCATGTCTCTCTTCTGCCATGCATGGCCAGGCCAGTTGCATGGCACGGGCTGCAGTGCAGAGGGCAGGACCTGTCTGCTGGCTTGGTTGTGCAGCGCCTGGGGTGGTGGAGCCCATTCTTGGCAGCTTGTAAGGCACAACCGTGGCAAACGGGATCCCCAGAGAACAGCACATGCAGAAAACCATGCAACCATTCACTCGAAAACATGATTGTTCCAGGCATCAGAGTCTTAAGAAGATGCCTGGGGAATCCAGGGAAGGAGACATGAGCATTGAACTGAACACCTTTTCAACTTCACTTTGTGTATGTTCCCTTTATGAAGATCCCACACACATACACACACACATACCCTGATTGTTTGTTTTTCATGAGACTCAGGTAAACACGAGGCAATGCTGCTTTGTGTCAGCAAGAGTGAGTAAGAGTGATAACAAAGGCAACAGGATAAGGAAGCCCACATCAATAAGATGAAAGCATCGTTTTTCTACTTTCCTACTTTAAATGCCTTGCTTTTATTTTTCATGTGTGTTAATAATTATAAGCCAAGAAACTCAAGCCTAATACATCCAGTCTTTGTGCCAAGTTAGCTCCTTAAGGGTGCAATTTTTAAAAAAACATTGAAGTTATGGTATCGATACAGATGAACTCCTCTGCATTTGTGGGATCAGGCAAGACTGATGTAAACATCCTGGTAATAACACAACTGCATATAGGGTCTATATACTGCTTTCAATACATTAGTTTCAAGCCTATATTTAAAGCAGTACAAAAACTGCATGTAGGCAAACCCTTGGGAATATGTTTTTACTCTTCAAACAATTGTAATCAAAGGAACAATACTGACCCCACTGCAGTCAGTGGGAGTTTTACTGCACATTGTTTTCAGAAGTTCTTTCAGCTCCTAGAGAAATTTCTGTTAAGTCAACAGGCTCTCATGGTGCAAACAGCTTTTCAAGGTTAAAAAAAAAAAAGGGAAGGAAATAACACCAACTGATCAAAGGCAAATCTATGACTGCATCGCCTACATACACATTAACACCTCATTAACACTACTTGTACCTACAGAAGAAATCAAGCTTGGGAACAGCTCTGGCACAAAGTAAACAAGTCCTAGCTAGAAATCATAGAATGGTTTGGGTTGGAAGGGACCTCAAAGATCACCTAGTTCCAACCCCCCTGCCATGGGCAGGGACACCCTCCACTAGACCAGGTTGCCCAAAGCCCCATCCAACCTGGCCTTGAACACTGCCAGGGAGGGGGCNATCCAAGTTCTTTTCTCCTCAGGGCTGCTCTCAATCCAGTCTCTGTCCAGCCTGTATTTTTTCTTCCTGCTTTTTTCTTCTGATAGTACCAGAAGTAGCAGGTCCTTGATTGCAGTAACTTTGTTCTTACTATTTATGAGAACAGGAATGAAAGATTTCAACATTCTGTGATAAAGTGTTCCCATATGAGAACTCATAATGATCATGATAAAAACAACAGCAGTAAATTGAAGATAACAGGATGGATTTTTTTTAAAACATAGTATCAATTTTGGTAACCAAACCAGCATGGTTAAAATACAAGAATAATCTTTTTGGGGAAAAAGCATCAAAATAATAATATAACTTTGCAAATGGTTCATAGTCTCAAAGGTGAGACAGCATGAGAAATTGGTCACATCTTGAAATTCTCCATTGACAATTCTCAGCTCTCCTTGCACTTCTGTTTTCACAATATAGTGCCTCACCTCTGTCAAGAAGCAGAGCTCCTGCTTCCTCCTCCTACCTCCACCTGCTCCCAGCCAAACTCCCCAGACACTTTCCTTGCCATACCTCCAGCTCAGCCATCTTTGCAAACCTCTTTAAAACTCTAACCTGGCAAAAAACAAGTGCATTAAAAACACATGGAGCAAGACCAAGATGTCTTGCTGCCTCAGTGGCCTGGGGAGCCACAGCCTGGGCAAGGCAGAGTTAGCAAACTCCTAACTTGCACCTCGCTTGCTGCTCCCAAACCTCCTCCGCTGGCCAGTGCAGTCAGGGTGAGGGTGTGCTTGTGCATATGTGCACAAGTTGCTGAGAAGAGAATCTTTCATTCAGGTAACCCCTCGTATCTCCCTTTCTGTACATTTTATTTCACCAGGACTTAAGATTGGGATAGGATCTGCTGTGGCTGTGCCTGAGCTGGGGTTTTACTAGCACATCCTCTACCTGATTGTTAGCAGGCAAAAAGAGAAAGCCTTCCTTGGGCCCATGCTGAACCTGCACTCATTTCACTTCTCTAAAACAAAATTTTTTAAACCAGATCAGATGTTCTTATACTGACTTAGCTAAAATAAATTCCTAATTGATTAAAGCTAACTTGAAATAAAATTGCCTAGGCTATAATAAAGGGTGTCTGCAGCAATTTAAGTGACTGGATTTAAAATAACCCCATCAATTAAGCAGCTACAACTGCTGAGGTTTTCATGACTGGGTTTGCTTCCTCCTCTGTGCTCAGGAAGCATTAAGTGCAATAGGGACCTAATCCTAATTAGTGCAGCAGAGTGCTGCTGTGGGAAAACAGTAAGCAATCCAGAGAGAAGCTCATCATGCAAGGTGCCAGGCTGGAGGTCTGGGTTCTGCTCTCAGCTTTCCAGTTAGCCTCTTGCATTGCCTTGGGCAACATATCCTCCCTCCATGCTGGTTATGAACAGAGAAGGTAAATTCCTGAGGGCAGGAGCTGTCTTGCACCTTGCATTTGCAGGGGGATGCAGTCTCGTCTGGGTCGTTGGAGTGCTGACATTAACCAAATATCTAAATGATAACCAAATATCTAAACACTAACCAAATAACCAAGTGATGAACACCATGTCTTGCAGTTTCTGAACAGCACAGTTTTTTTAAACTTGCTTATGTCCATGGGTGAGAGAGAAAAATGAAGCCAAAAGTTGCTTTTCTCCTTTATAAAGGCTTTTGTCCTGCTCTAAAGTCACATACAGATGGAAAAAAAACAATCCCCAAAAATCCCCACAGCCACAAACCTGCTGATGAAAGTCAGATCCTGTGATCTGGGGTGCTAACTGTACATTTGGGTACTCATAGGAAGAGATTGCAGTACAGCGGAGGTTTAGCACCAGCTTATAGACGAGGGTTTGGGGAGGCATATAACACTTGGCTGCTTTCCCTGTTTTTCCTGCGTCAGCTGGAGCCCCCCGCCCCCCGCCAAGCTGGAACCCGCACCACATTCAGAGCACTCGCAGTTTTTAGGAGACAGCTCTAATATTCTCCTAAGTTATTTAAAACCTTTGTAAATAGGTGTTTGAAGCACTGAGCACCGAACATTTTCCCTCTGCGAGAGCAGCACTTTGTACCTGGTGCTGGGAATAAGGGCGGCTTAACATTGGTACCTTCAGGGAGATGCATCCACACAGGCTAGCAGAAGTTAAACAAATCATCTCCTTCAGTCCTCTGTGCTGCATATCTTTTCTCTGCCAGCCCACAGGGAACTGAAAAATACCCAAACTGCTTAACTGCTTATTCAGAACAGACGTGAGCCAAAGCTGGAAATGGTTATGCAAACGATCCTGAACACTGGATTTGCTGGTGAAACAGGTTTCACATCCAGGCCACCCGGTCTTTGTTTCTGCAAAATCAAAAATCAGACAGTGATTTTCTCCAAAACAACTGAAATGTTTCTACATCTACTTCATTTCCACATTTCAATTCCCTGCTTTGCCATCCATCCCACACAATATCCTTTCCCTCCTCCTGCCAATCACTGCTTCACATTTCCAACATTTATATTATTTACCTTTCATTAGCCACATAAAAAGGGTCCTCCTTTTTATTATGGTCCTCCTCAAATCAAAATCTTACACTGACATCAGTACAGAACAATGATAAGGAACTAATGAACATTTAAAAGTACACTAGTTATGTAGAAGCAATTTAAACATGTTATAAATCTAGCTCATGGGCAATGAGATATTTTATAAAAAAACCACAACTGATTCCTTTGATTTTTTTCTTCCCATCAGTAACTTCCTTAGCTACTCAAGAAATTATTTAAAAACTTTTTAAAATTTGATTTCTTTTTTTAGGAAATATAGTCAACACTGATGGAATTCCAGTGGTAGATAAACAAGTCACTTATTACTTCCAAGTACAACCCTGAAGTGAGATACTTACGTTTGTGTGGGTATGTATCAATATACATGTGTCGCGTCTATGTGTGTGCATACATGCATGTGCATGTGCACATACATTCTTTGCACACTGAATTATCTATATATTAGAAACAGATTTAAGTTACACATTTCAGTCTAGATCCAAGTTTGAATCTTCTCAAGTTTCAGAGGTGTTTGGATCTAAGCCTGATTTTCAATATGTAAAAAATTGAGTCCTATTCAAAATTAAGGATCCATTTAAAGCTCAAACATTTCTCACCCATAACCTTTCCTGGAGTGGCAACAACATTTGAGCTTTGCAGATGAGTCAAGGTCACATGAAAGACACAGGAACATTACGTCTCTACCCAGATAACATAGCAAGATGGCATTCAAATAAGAAACTAGGACTTCTGCTAGTGTAAATAAGCATATTCCCACTGAGATTCCTACCATATGGAAACCAACATACGATGCAAAGGAACACAAAAATTTCAAAATCACATTTTTATCTTTTGTTATGAAAGGGAACAATACTAAGTCAATAAAGAAAAATGACAACTCTTTTGATTTGATTTCTTTAAGTATTTGACAGGAATTTCAGTTCTTCCTGTGTGGAATCAATGAGCCTCATTTGTGTAGGTTTTTCACGCAGTAACAAAGGACCGTGTAACGTGCATGTGCATAAATTATCAGAAACCCTGGTGAAAAAGTCAGGAATAGGAAGAAGGGAACTTAGAAACAAGTGCTATATTAAAGACACCTTTTATTTTGCAATTGACTGCATTCCAAGTTGAATTTGTCCCTTTCTTATCAGCCTTAATATAAATTTCTCCTAGTTGCAGTTCTGACACTTTAACAAAATAAATTATTACACTAACATCCTAAAACATAGTTGTATTAAATGGCCTGTTGAAGACAATTAAATCCTTGTGAAGGCATGCAGAACAAGACTCCAGAGAAAATTATGAAAAAGCAATCCTAATAAATAACTGTAATCAGCACAAAATTTGAAGCCCAAATTTTGAGTGTGTGGCAACAGGCAGCACATGCGTCTGAACCTTTGAAGGGGGAATGATGTCTTGTGTTTCGGAGAAAGAGCGTGGCTACAGTCACCATAGGCAATCCAGCCTGGGGAGCCACCGCCTCCCCCCACACCATTACCTGCAGGACACGTGCCCACCCCACAAACCTTCCTCGGGTTGTCTGGCGCTGAGAGGCGCTGCCTTCTGGTCCCCCTCAGCTGTAGAGGGTCACCATCAAGGGATGTACCAAAACGCCTGGCTACAGTACGGCCATGGGGCGGGGAGGGAGGTAAGCAATGGATAAACGGCACAGTGGCCCTGCCCTCACACACACCGCCCTGACTTTAATCAATACAAATCTGAAACCCAAATTTTGGGCATATGAAGGAGTTATCCATAAATATATGCCCATTGCCTGCCAATGATATGCTACCAGCTCTGACGAAAGAAGATGCCTCTGCAGCTAATAGTGGAAGTTGCTCCCCTACCACAGCTAGGCATTCATAGCAGAGACTTTCCTTAATTTAAGGACACTGACTGCTTTTCTCTACCAATTCTAGCTAAGGCCTGGGCAGTCCTGAGCATCAAGCAGGCTGAATTGTTCCTCACAGGCCATCGCTTAGGGGCACTAGCAGCCACGATGCCTGCATTCGGCTCTACGGCACTCGGTGTGACAGCCAGCCCTCTGCCTCTATCAATTTGATTTGCAGGTTACCACAAGGAACTTCAATAGTTTGCACTTGAATAATAAATACATAAATAAACTATCATGAATAACACTCCTGGGAAACCAGCAATGAATTTCCAGGTGTATTTCTTACTGGAGGGATGGGGAAAAGAAAGGGAGAAGATGAATAACTGGGAGACCATTATGCTCCAAAACTTCCCTTGTCATGAAATATCGACAGAATAAGAAATGCTGAACCGTGGGCTATTTTGACATGCATTTGTCAGTTGGTGCACAACTTCCCCGAAGTCTGGGCTCTATATTTGGTTAATGCTATTAGAACTAGGAAAGACTATTAGGAAAACGAGAGATGAAAATGATATTTGAAATTAGTATTTCTGATTGTTTTTCCTTCCTCCAGGTTATTTCTACAAATCAGATGTTGTGAATTCTTATCTTGTTCCCAAATCAAATAACTCCAGTGAGCAGCAGAGAAAGGGTTTGAAAGAGGAATCTCCAGTGGTCTGTGCCTCAGAGCTGTGGTTTATTCTTTCGCTCCTCAACTTTGAGGCAGCTTCATTAACTTGGTCTTAGATTCCAGCCTCAGCTCCTGTTGTAGAGAGAAAAAAAAAAAA